>UZAN01046611.1:10111-20362 GCA_900618425.1 Echinostoma caproni
CGCCAATAGGCCATCACCGCCTGAATGCTTCATTCTAATTTGTCGTGGCTTGCATATCTGGAAGGATAAGTGACCCAGTCTAACAAAACCGAGTAGCACATTGTGATTCCTAGGTATATGGTAGTGTGGTAATGGTTATGGAATTGATAACTGAGGATTCCAAGGGATACTCGGATCTTGAGAGACTAAAACGCATTGGAAGCGATTAGAAGCATTCAACTGGAGATCGGATTGTTTCAAGAGTAATTGCACTTGCATTAAATTATCAGAAATTAATTCCATGTCAGATTTGTTTGAGATGGCTTGACATAAGATCACATGGTCAGCATAATTGAAGGTCCTGACTAGCGGAGTTGGCAATAAGTCGCTGATGAATATTGAAAATAAGTATGAGGCATATCACCCTAAAGAACTCCGGAGTTATTCTCACTGACGTTTCTGAAGTAGTACCGTTTTCTTTCGTTCTTTAAATCTTTCTGGTGAGCTAGTCTTTCAACCATGACAATAAAGGGTGGAGCAACCGAATGACGGTAACTTTCGGAGAAGAAGCGTGATCGATAGAATCAATCGAATTACTGCATACTATAGTTACACTTGTGTATAAAGTAACCACTAGTCCACAACCGTAGCATCTGTGGAATTCCAGTCGATAGTGCCAAGTTCGACTTTTATCCACTCACACTGGGTCAATGGAAAGTGTCGATGTGGGTATGCTGTCAGATGAGTGATCATTTCTATCCCGCTTGTAATGGATTCGTTCAGTACACGTAGTTGTGAAATTGGTTACGAAGATCAACTGTTTACAATACTTTCAATGTTTTCGGTAACCATCGGCCGGCTTAATATGCATGACAAATTCCCAGTCGATTCGCATACTCGGAATTTTCATTTGGTTCCACATGGGACGATTGAGGCTGGTAGTTTAATTGTTGGAGGCAAAAAATGAAGTGTTTCTGTTTCGTTCATTCTGTTTAATTTGTACATATATTTTTATTATTATCATTTAAATACTGGTTTCTGTGTAACCTATGACTGCATTTGGGCTTTTGTACCCTAACAGAAAGATTCGATTAACTGTCTCCTGGATGAAGTTGCATGTTGCAATCCCCATACCACTTTTGTCATACACCTCAATCTGCGGCGAAATGGTTTTCAAACTTCGCAGGAGCCAGAAGTTATTTTTCAGTCACACAAAAATGAATACAAAAACGCTAGGGCTTTACACGAGGTACTGAAGATAGATAGTGTAAGTGTGATTAATATGTCAGGAGATGAGAGGCATTTATTTATTTCAACACGTAACCAATTACAGAGAACTGGCAAAATGTGCCACAAAATTTGAACAAAAATAAATCTGTAGAATGTGTTTATTGGTTGTGTGGGCATGTTAATTCCCGGTTGCCCAGGCCGAGGAAGGGGGCTAACTAACTATATATTGGGTGGCCAGATATAATTTCTGTCGGGGTGGCCGCGTAGCTCAGCTGGTAAAGCATATGCTGCTCAGAGACGCATTCAGTGTCCTTTGCGAGGGATTTGAATCCAAACCCGGCTGTTACTCGTTCC
This sequence comes from Echinostoma caproni, assembly GCA_900618425.1. Lineage (NCBI taxonomy): Eukaryota > Metazoa > Platyhelminthes > Trematoda > Plagiorchiida > Echinostomatidae > Echinostoma > Echinostoma caproni. Next base: position 11,675 of record UZAN01046611.1, read on the forward strand.
GGGGAAATTTTGTCGAGTCATGCACATATTCAAATCCATCGGCAAGGACACTGAATGCGTCTCTGAGCAGCATATGCTTTATCAGCTGAGCTACGCAGCCACCCCGACAGATATGACATCTTGCCATCCAACCAACCAGTAATGGATTTTGTAAATGATATGTGCCTCTGTAAAATAATCAGAAAAGGTGACGATCGAAGCAGCAGACAGTTTTGCTGTCGTCCAGTTCATTACCACGCCTAACCTAGCAGCGGAGCCTTAAGTGTGTGGTTCACCATTCCAAATCCCCAGGGTCTTAGGTTACCGGCTTCTATCACTGAACAGTAGCAGGTCCTTGTGACCATGGGGTTCCATCCCATCTGCTGTTCATTACACTAAGGTGTGTAATAAAAAATGCTTAAGGAAGTCTGCATTTTTCTACTTGTTCCTCTGCTACGATAGATAGGCACAATAAACAAACTGACTCTGGATGTTCGGTGTGGTGTTTTCTGATCCGATAACACTTGTTCGGTCATTCAATTCTGTCAAAGTGTTCCCACTCCACAGAGCTTTAAAAATTCCACTAATCTATGTGTGTGATAATCAGCGATGACAATATTCATCAAATGAGTCTGTTCGTCCTGGTCAGCACAAGTTCATTTTCAGGTTTGGTAGTAGGTAGCTAAATGATTAGTTAATAACTGTCTCGTTGAATCGATGATATTTGACCGATCATCAAACATTTTAGTATGATTCTTTCTCTCTCTCGCTCTGTCATGATCATTTGAACTGGACCCGAAATACCAATGTGTAACCTTCAGCCCCCAGATAGTCGTTTCTGTCTTGAACATGTCAAACTCCCTCTCTCTTCGAGATATTTGGGGTTTTCAGTGAAAGGTAAAACCATCTTGTATGCGTGATTCAAGGTTTTATTTATTTATTGATTGATTATAAAAATGCACAATAAAATTTCTGGAAGCGGGCCGCAAAGGCTGTCTGGGGAAATACAGATAATGAATGGGAAGATGGATAGTGGTAGCGGGGTTCGAACTCAGGTGACCCAGGTGGTTTGTTCGACGGCCTTACCACCGACACCCATCGCAATACGTCATTCATAGCTTTTAAGAAAACTGGATCATTCCGTTTCATTTGCCTTTTCGGTTAGGTTTTAACGGTTATATACTTCAGCAAAAATCGCAGTGTGTGCAGTGACTACCACTCAAATGGTTGTTCTGTTCATCGCAGACTAAATGATCAAGTAATCAAAAATTTAGTCGATTTGTCATCATCTGATGGTGGGTTTTATTTTACCTGTAATTTTTGCCTGTGTTGTTCCATTATCATTCAGATTCCCCTTTCTAGGTTCGGTTCACTTCGTTCCGAGTGTTCTAATCAGTACGGTAGCAAGTTTGGTTGGGTCTCGAGTCCAGTCTATCCCCGTCCCCCCCCCCCATTCCTTGGATCAAGATGTTGTGAAACGTGACAGTTCGGAATGATTTCAAACAGGGTTTCAGGATTATTTTGTATCCTTTTCACTTTTCCAGACCCGAGTCAATCACTTATAGTGTATAATCTCAGTAAGAGTGTTATCGCGCGAGAATCGGAGACCAAGTTGTTCCGCTGGTGTTGTGCGCTAAGACAGTGTATTCACATAGCGAATGCGAATGTTACGAAATCTACATCCGATATCGCACGGACTGAAACACGTCAAGTGAAAATGGTAGCCATAGTGACCGATTCCTTACCAGACTGCTCCCGCGGTAACCATGGTGAGTGAATGAAATCAACTACTTGCATTCCAATTTTATGTACTGACATATCCCGAAGAGAGTGGTAACATATGATTTCTTCGACTTGCGTGTTTGCAGCCACTACCGTTCACAAGTGTAGAACTCCTAATTTAGATCCACCTCTTGTTCACCGTCGGTTCGGAGATCTGATTCTGTTTTTTCTTACATTGTCTGGCGGGTGTCATAGTGAATTGTTGGTGTTCACGTTCGGCAAATGTGTGTGAGAGAGAGAGAGAGCTGTGAGCTTGGTTGAGCTGGTCGCATTGCGTGAATGCGACAGGTTGTAGTAGTAGTGGTAGTAGCATAGACAATGGACACCCAGAAAAGGGAGGGGAGAGCACAGTGCGGATGAGGAACAAGACAAGACAAGAGTATGTCGGGGTGTTAATACGATCGAGTCGAACCCGAAGTGGCTGTCTCTCTCTCACTCTCTCTCTCGCACTACCACACCAGTTAGATCAACACGAACTGTTGCAACTATAAATGGATGATGATGATGATATGGATCTACAGGGTGACGGGATAGAAAATATGCATCTATTAAACAGTGGGTGAGACGGAATGTGTGTATGTGCAATTATGTGGATAGGTGGTTAGTGGTGGTGATGATGATCACGGTGGTTGAATGTAGTAGAGTTGTCTATAAACTATTGAAAGCTAGCGGTAATTTATGCAATTGACCAATTCTCCTCTGTGCATGAATTATGTGATGTAGTGTTGTCTAATCTGGCCGATAATGAGGGAAATCACATAGAGGGAATGTTTACCTACCGGTCACCCCCTCACTTCCCGATCGAATATTAAGCCTGCGGCGACCACGTGAAATCCTTCTACTGGCGTACAATTCGAATAGATGTTCTCACGGCTAGCAAGTGTTCACGTGAGTTGACTGCTCCTTCATGGATTTCCATTTGCACAAAACAGGTGATACTGACTGGTGGTGTCCACGAGCACCATGTGTGCAGTCATTCTATACTGACAAACTTAGTTAAACACTGCGTTCGTTTAGGATAGAAACAAATAACCCTAACCACAACACTTAAAAATGCATGAATTCCCATGGCAACCCTTTGTGTCACGTCCTTTAACAACGATGAGTCTTGAAGGAAAGAAATGGACAATCATATTGATTCTACTGGACTTTATCATCAATGCAGTCTGTTTTGTGTCTTTGTGCAGACTCGAATCGCAAATTTTCGAACAGAGATACGGAACTGTTGCTCTCGAGCTGTTCACCACTGGAACAAATAAATGCCCAGAGGGGAATCTCGCCGTGTATATGGCAAATGAACATTAAACTGAAAAGCTGAGAAGCACTGGACAGCTGTTTCGACCTGGTTGGGTCTCATCAGTGCAGTGAGCGAATCCATCGACTCACCTGGGGATCGAACCCGGGACCTCACAGATAGAACGCAAGCGTACTACCCACTAGGCCACCGGGAAGCTGACCAGACTGTTTCTCATTTCAAATATACATGATATAGCACAACCCATCCATGCACGCTCGTTGCACGTATCGGCCCTCGCTCATCACAGCACTAGCCCGCACGGTTATGACCCTGGTCGAAACAGCTGTTCATTGCTTCCCAGCTTTTCGGCTCATGCCTCATTTACACGACAAAGTCATCATATAAATAAATCAAATTCACCATTACTATTATATTAAATACTTGTTATTCACCGGGCAAGTATCAGGTGATCGTTTACCGGTGTACTGTTTATGTGCCTTGCTCATCCCGGCGAATCTTCTTCCGAAATGGATAGAACGTTTTTCAGGCGCTCTCTGAGTTTGAATTAGACTAACTAACTGTAAAATAAAAGGTAACCGTTGGCGAGTAACGGTATCCAGTGTGGTATGTGTCAATTTGCGGGTTAAGTTTGAAAAATCAACCGCTGATATCCAACTTCCAAAAAGCTAAAAATTTTACTTTCGCAACCGTTAAATTAACCTTTTTTCGTCGGCAAATTCTCTCGAGCAATTCGGTGAAACCGAGTAAAATATTCATATCATTCTTTCAAAACGATAACTTTTATGGGTAACATTACATGTGGTTTCGTCTATCAGTTTTGTACTAAGTCCAGTTTCCTAAATTGCACTTGTATTTTATCATATTATTGCTCGGTTCCTGTGAATGCGTTATTGATTTGGTCATATATATAGCTTTAAATTAAGATGTAAAAGAGCGGTCCTATTGTTAAATCTAATCTGATCGTCTCTTGTCAACTACAATGTCGCAATATTCAATCGCTCACCTAACCTTAACGTAGGTCATCCATTATTGCAGGCAGCTTTTAGCTCCTCGGAGAATACAACCCTCCCCCGCAGCGGAACATAGAAAACAAAAAGAAAATTCGAATTCAATCTACTTGGCTTTTTTAGCTGGAATCCTAAAGAAAACCAAACGGGTCATATTCCCTTGACGAAAGCGGACGTCCCAACACAAGACACATTTCGTAAGCATTTGTCCACAGATATAAGGGGTTCGTGACTCAAATGATGCACTGTCTTTCGGGGTAGGGGAGGGGGGCAGGGCGTGTCCATTTATGCAAACATTAGCTGAAACAAACCATTGGCAACTGATAATGTGCTGTTGCTCTCTCTCTCTCTACCGAACCAAGTAAGCTGGGTTTAATGCAGTTCACTTCCATGAATCTGTAACGGTGTTAATACTGATCGGTATAAGCTAAACGCATAGAAATCAATCACAGCAACTGGTGCTAACGAACTGTGTGTGTGTGTGTGGGGGGGGAGCTCGAATTAGGAACTGATATGCCTTCGCTCATTGGGAATGCTCCACTAGTTAACTTGTGAGGTCACAGCGACAGCGTCGATATTTTCGCAGGTAATCATCACCCATGCAATTTAAGGAGGCATCTATAGAATTTACAATTAGCGCGTTAACTGTCCACACAGGTAGGTTTTTCCTCAACTCCACCTGCAAGGAATTCGTCTTCTCTGCGGACAAAAAAGGAAAAAAGTGAAGAGTGATATTGATGTAAATAAGATTAACGTTGCATTTCTTCATCCATTTAAAGATAACAAGATATCCTCTTTCCCATGTGCTGTTTATAATTCTGATCGGATCCCTTTTTCCAACGATGAAATTTTTAAGCTTCTATGTTTCTTCAAACCATCGTCATCTGCGGGCCCTGATGTTCTTTCTCCGGCGGTTCTCAAGTTTGGAGCAGCCCCTCTAACTAGCTTAATGACATCCCTCATCAACGAGTCTCTTTCTGCATGGATGATACCCGAGTCCTGGCAACCAGTTACCAGAATACCTGTTTCAATGACCTCATCCTCAACGGTTCCTTCAAAACGTTTTCATCCCGTTGCATTGACGTCTGTAGTTCTAAAGTTGACTGAGAAAGCCATCCTGAGTGGCTTACAGTCACTTGTCACCATTCCCCACGATCCTCTTCAGTTCACGTATAAACTCACCAGGTCCAATTTGGATGCTGTCTACTGTGGTCCATTTTATAAGCAAGTCATTGAACAGCTCTGCTAAATCTGTTCGTTGCGTGTTTATTGATTATCCGTCTGCTTTTCTGTGTCCCGGTCATTCCTCCTTTTTGAGCTTGAATCTTTCGGCACCCCGAGAAAGCTGTGTTTTGTGGCTTTCTGATTATTTCACCGAAAGAATACAGTGCACAAAGCTGGACAGGAATACCTTAAGTCCTCTAGTCAATAACTGTGGTGTGCTTCAAGGTGCTGTCCTCTCTTCGTACCTTNCTTTTCTCTGCTTTCATTAGTGATCTCTTAGTTCCACACCCTGTTCATATCCAAAAGTATGCCGACGGTGTCGTTTTATATCATACCGCCTCTTCTTCGGAATTTTCCTCGTGTGCTGAAGATTTGTCCCCAATCGAACAGTTTTCAAACCAGTCTGACCCTTAATCTTAACACATCCAAGTGCTTGGAGTGCATTTTTAGTTCTTCCCGCTCTCCATTCCCATCAGACTCTATAACCCTTAATTGTGACAGTTTCTCTAGAGTGACCTCGGTCAAATATCTGGGTGCTACTATCGATAATAATCTTCGATGGTCGACACACATTCAGAACTGTATGGAAAACTTCAGCGCCGCTTCTTTAAGCTTCTGAAGATCAGACAATTTCGCACTCCCTGCAAGTTTTGCTCTCCTTTGTTAAACAATGCGTTCTCCCTATTTTACTTTACTGCTCCCCTGTAGTGTTTCTCGGTCTTTTGAAACAATACTTTAAAACTGTCCGTCGTGGATTGATGATAATAAGCTGTGTATCTTGAATTTCTGCCGTGTCATTAATCACAGAACTTATTAATGGTCATATGAAGTCTTGTTTGACTTTTGCCAGTCGGATTCTCAACGACACCTCCCATCCTTTGCATCATGACTTATTTTCTTGTCGATCCCACTCGATTACTCGTTCCCCTTGTCGGTATCTACCTTCTCGAATAAACCTTTTTATAAAAATTCCCCTGTACCATATCTGGCTCGAATCTTGACCTACAAGGAATGAGCTATAAATGAATTACGTCAATCTTTACCTAAATAAATTAAACTTCGGAGAGATTTAGATGGTAAATGTTTGGATTAGCCAATTCAGTTTTTCACAGGTACCAGGCACTGTTGATGATGTTTATTGTGGGTTGTACTCTTCGTTAATTCCTGACTGTTGGTATGCATTTAAATGCGATGGAAAAGTTTGTGATAACCAACAAAGAGCACTGGACAGCTGTTTCTTCTTGTTTGGGACTCGTCAGCAGTGCGTACTTTTGTCTGCCAAACAGGACGAAACAACTGTCGACTGCTCTTTGTTGGTTATCACAAACATTTCCTTCGGAGAGATTTCTTTTACAAAACACTCTATTGGATTTATCTGTATTTTATATTTTCTCCGTTGTGACGACCAGTATACAATTTCAACTGAAATGTAAGCATAGTAGGCTTGCAAAAGTTATGAAAATGCAAATACAGATGGAATCCACCAGATGAGATTGGCGGTCGAGATAGTAGTTGCGATTACGCGGATTTTGGTGACATTTACTCCTGTCGGATGGCATGGCCCATGTCCGTGTGTGGTTTCTAGGCCCCGGATCTTTTCACAATTCAAATAAGAGTTGAAGGAAAAATAAATATATGTAGTGTATGTACCTTGCAGATTGATCGGAAAGGCCCTCTATAGAATACCACGAGCACTGTTCCTCAGTGATCCCCAGGAGAGTACATGAGCACAGGTGATTGGTTGTGCCAGCATTCATGCGTCGAGTTCCCGGACTTGGCGATAGATCACGGGTAGTCAAGCATCTAATACCTGCTCGCGGCTAATGGGTGACAAACTGCGTAACACCGTAAGATCGGAGTACCGTTGCGCGCAACACATACTGCATTACTATCGCGGTATTATGAGTTTAAATGAACAGAGCAGTTACAGTTCGTGGAAAGGATTATATCAGGAAGGGGACCATAGTCTTAACAGTGTTATGCATCTTGGTTCTGCTGTTTTAGATCGGTTGCTATAATACAAATATGAAATTTAATCAAGGCACGAGAAGTAATGTACTACAATCTACACTGGTTACCCATGAAAGGCATCAGTGTTTTACTTGCAACGTTATTCACTTGTAACGGAGATCAATTAGTATTAGCTAAAAATAACAACTTCGGAAACTGGTGACCTGCTGATCTTTTTACTGCGAAATGGAGGATCCCACGTGCTTAGCTTAGCAGTCACGAAGCTTATGGATAAGTCCAGTTCTTTTTTCACTAAAACTCCAACTAAATCACGATGATTTCTAAGTTTTGCAGTGATTCATTTTGAGCAAACAGGACAAGGACCCTCCAGTGGATCATCTGTGTACTTACTGCCCCTAAATCAAACTTGTCCCACTGACAGCAGCTGATCACACTGGAACAAGTCGTCCTAACTGTTCTTCATNCCTAGTGTGCACAGTGATGTTATCACAAATACACGTAATAGTTGGTTCATTCTGTGCATTAACCTGATAGAGGCATCGTGCTTAAAAATGCACCGACATGATTCTATACCGTTTTGCAATTCAAGTTGTCCGAATATTTCATTTCAAGATGTCCGGGAATCATTTTCAATTGTCTGATCATCCTTCAAGTGGAAATAGTAGTCAGAGTATCCAGTTTGGATTAGCCCATTCGATTGTTCAGAGGCAACAGGCACTCTTGATGGTCGGATATGTTGAAGTGAAATTCCGACAGCTTGAATTGCCAAAGCATAGATATCTAGTCCTCAAAGCCATACACTTCAGACATCATCTCAGTCGGGGAATTTCACTGGTAAAATGTGCTCCATCATGATTCAAAGAGGGAGGTGACCTATGGATCACACGGGAATCCAATAAAGATCTCAGTAATTACATCCATCAGTGAGGATACTATCATATTAGAAGCTGTATCAGAAGACGAAAACAGTATCTACCTTGCTTGCCATGTTCGGAAACACTGTGCGCAGTGCTTTGAGTTGGGTTTACTCATGTTAGAGGGTTAGATGAAACCAAACGCGGGAAATTATCGACGAAGCGTTCGAGTGTTAACATCACTGTGGTGATCCAAGCCTACGAGATGACGGCTACCCTGGCGTGGCGCGTTACAGTTTTTGGACACCTGTGATCAATCAAATTTCGAAGGTGACGTCAATGACGCGCGCAAGTGTCACTGCTTCTGATTACAGACAATAGGCAGATCGTGCCAGCCAATCAGACACAGTGCAGTCCAGACAGAAGCAGAATGATGTAATCAATACTGTAATGCGATTGGTAGAAGCATGGATAACCAATGACCTTTCTTACATATCATGTCGTCGCCTTCATTTCTTCGAATAAACAAACTACCATTCCTGTGGCCTTTTCCTTGCGTCCCAGCTACTTTGGACATTGCGTGCTAATGTCATTGTGGTCCAGTGCTTCCGTG
>UZAN01046612.1:5884-19357 GCA_900618425.1 Echinostoma caproni
ATGTTTGTCCAAATCGATTCCACGAGTGGAGGCGATGAGTCTGAGTTGAGCAGCTGAGAATGTACGGTCTAGAGCTGACCTCAACTTCTGGCGCACATCATTGTAAATGTGATGACCTTTGAACGCAAGCTTGATGTAGATGGCCTTTTTATCGACGTTTTGGGACGGGTTACCTTTTGGAATTGGTCTACAGTGAATATCTATGAACCTTTCTGGGTAGCCATTGTTTAGTAAAGTTCTCCTTAGGAAATCTTCTTCTTCCTTCAGTGTATCTGGAGAACAATGAAATAGGGTTCTCACAAGCCCATGTTTGTAAGTCATGAGGGAAAAGCTGGAAAAGTGCAGATATTGACCGCTCCATGTCGCTTTTCGGTGAATTGAGCGTTGTAGTGTCCCATTCGTCCGTCTTGTAACTTTTACGTCAAGAAAAGCTAAAGTGTTGTTGGTTTCAGTTTCATGAGATACAGATAGATGTGGATGGACTAAGTTAAACTGTCGTAAAAGTGTATTAAAATGTTCAGAATCTGTAAGAATGAAAATATCGCCCACGTAACGTTTGTACAGCTTTTTCTCAATCATGCCTAGAAAAACGTCTGCCAGGATGGGCCCCAGTGGACTGCCCATTGCCACGCCATCGAGCTGTTTGTATGTGGCCCCTTCACACTCAAAGCGAATGTTTTCTGTACATATAAGAATAAGTTCTCTTAAGTATTGAAGAGAAATATTAAGTTGAAAATTGTTTGAAGAAATATAATCGCATAGGCATGATTGAGAAAAAGCTAGGTGATAATATTTCCAAGTCCACCCTGTACAAACGTTACGTGGGCGATATTTTCATTCTTACAGATTCTGAACATTTTAATACACTTTTACGACAGTTTAACTTAGTCCATCCACATCTATCTGTATCTCATGAAACTGAAACCAACAACACTTTAGCTTTTCTTGACGTAAAAGTTACAAGACGGACGAATGGGACACTACAACGCTCAATTCACCGAAAAGCGACATGGAGCGGTCAATATCTGCACTTTTTCAGCTTGATTTTCAACTTGATTCTTTTCTGTTCATCCCACTGAGAAGGTGGACCACAGTCTCATCAGACTAAATCTGTCTCTTCAGCCAGCAATGTTTGTTTTAACAAGGTGTGCTCAAACGATTCTGCATGTTCCACACTCGTTATCTAATCCGGATTCTGTATCGCAACCCGATGAAAATGTTGTATATGTGGGAGGGAAGACGAAACGACACGCATTGTACCGGAGTTCATTTGTGAACTATAAGTTATGAGTTACCCCTGAGCTTTTTACCTTATTTTCCAACCCCTTCATCTGGATCGATCCGCTTTTTTGACACTTGGCCCATTTTCGCCGGAATAAAGTCCAACTGACTCACAGGGGAATTTTCTTCTTGATATGGTGTTTGAGATCTCTAGTTGATTTCAGCACATACACTCTCCTAGTCGGGGGACGAAATTGCTCGTGCACACGCCGATGATGCTACCTAGTTAGTTTTGGTGACTTCTTGTGGGTAGGGAATAATCTGGAATCGTTGCAATCCATGCCCCTCTCCAACTTTGGATTGATACACTCTATAACCTTGTCACATTTTGTTTCATATAAATAGTTTTCAGAATTTAGTCGCCGCAAACGTGCATATGTTTATGCAGCAGTTGAAATAGACGGAAATCAGTTTGCACAGGACGAATATGACTCTTGCCCCTCGAGGTCTACTTTGTTGTTTTGTTGTTGGTTGAGGCTTCCAACACTGCGTATAACTGGATTCTTTGTGCAATCTTCTCAGTATTATAGACCAGATTCCAGGAAGCTGAAGCATCTGTTGAGTAGGCCAAAAGAGAGGAAACAAAGATGGATATCTTTTATCCTCATTGGCGAGAGACCAGAAGAGTTCGGGTGTAGGGTACACATCGTGCCGTAAGGTGTTCAATTTGGGATGTCACTCCAAAAAACTGAAGACCGTAATCCATTCATTGTAGACTTCCAGACCGCAGTGAATTTGTAGTATTCGGAATAGGAATCGAAATCGAATAGCGCGAACTCGGTATCGGACTGAAAACAACTGAACCGCACTAAGTCAGGTAGAACCAAGACAAGCTGTGGATACAGTTAGTTCCATTCAGAAAATCATGCAAATGTATATCACAAACAACAAACAATCATTGGTCGATTCTTGAATGTCCAATCGATAACGATATGGCCCATTTGTTGGCCTTCTTGCATTCAGCCAATCTGATTGGTACCAATTGAGACTACAGGATTGGTCGGTTATCCCGCTTCTTCATTGGTTACCTGGAAGCTGTACCGTGGTACGTGCGTACTCCTTACACGATCACCATGATTAAATTGTATGCTAAAACTCACCAAATTGCCGAAATCAATCGTTGTTAAACCGGCTGGGACGCTAATTGTTATCGTTATTCGAACCAAAAGAAGGACTCAATCTGAAACTATAGAGTGCGGTGAGAAATAGAACACAATGGGAACACGAACTGGAGCTTTGTTGCTCTCCTCATGATTACACATGACTGTGAATAAGTATACAATAGACAAATACGGAAATATGCCCATATTCTCATTTAGAACACAATTTCAGGCGAACAATTGTTTTCAATAACCTATTATCATGTCTTTACAGTTTATACGAGGGAAGGGGACCCTAGGAGTTGGGAGGAAAACAATAAAACACAGACACGAAGTGAACGATTCCTTACATCTTGTTGTTCTCCTCCCAACCCCTAGACCCCCCTCCCTCATATAAAATGTAAAGGCATGATTATGAATTATTGAAAACAATTGTTAGTTTAGGTACCATCGTCACATATGTACAGGGGAAGATCATTGACTAAAAAAGTAATAACCAATCACTGTCTGAGTTCTCTCAGTCGCATTATTTCTTGTTAAGCCAACTCTAATTTAACCGGTCTCTGCTTGGTTACCCAGAAACCGTATCGACCGGCTGATGTAATCTCGAAGCCACATGTTTGTTCTGACTGTGGATAATTAGACTGCAGTTTTGGGGAAACAAGATGTTTGGTAACCATGTTCAGCCATCCCACTGTCCTGCCTTTTCTAAACCCACGCATTTCAAAATCATGGAACTGAATCAGTTGTGAGCAATGGAGGATTTGATTAATTTTTAAAGTGGAAATTCGTCGTGTATATGGCAAATGAAGCGTGAACTGAAAAGCTAGGAAGCACTGGAAAACTGTTTCGTTCTGATTGGGTCTCATCAGTAGTGGGGATCCATTGAACCAACTGGGGATCGAACCCGGGACCTTACACTTAGAACGCAAGCATGCTACCCAGCCTGTGATTGTTTCCAGCTGAGTCATAACCTCAGGGGTTAATGCTGAGATGAGCGAGGTCTATGGCTTGCAACAAGCTCGCAAAGATGGGTTGTGCTATATAATGTAAAAGGAAAATGAAAAACAGTCTGATCAGCCGCCCGGTGGCCGAGTGGGTGGCATGCTTGCGTTCTGCCTCTGAGGTCCAGGGTTCGATCCCCAGTTAGGTCGATGGATTCGCACTGTTGATGAGACCCAACCAGGTCGAAACAGCTGTCCAGTGCTTTCCTAGCATTTCAGTTCACGCTTCATTTGCCATATACACGACGAATTTCAACTTTAAATTTGAATCAGTTGTGCTTGTCCACGTTGGGTCGGCGCATCAATCGTGGACCGGCAAAAAGCACACAAGAATTCGATAAACGGTCATTAAACAACTGCATTGAAAGTTCACCTTGACTTACAATTGAACGTTGGTAAGAGAATTCGCAGGCTTGCTGCGAACCTGAGCACAAAGCTACTATTCCACTCAGACTACAACGTCAAACAGCGTATTCTAATAACTTGTCGGATGTGCTGCGGATGTTCGCCTTATCGCTCATTACCGTGGTGAACCCGACGCGGTATTGGAACAGAACTCAATGACTGATAATTAGTGGCATTCTATTCCGTTCTGAAGAGCAAATGGTCCGTGCAGTTCCGTTTATCGTTCACTTCTGGTGATCACAACTTAAAAGTGAGGTGGAAGAAAAGACTATGCACGGAAGATTGGGTTATCGTGCACGTGTTGTTCCACTCCTGAAAGTCAGTTAATCACAAAACTGGAACTGAATTAACCAACTGCAAATCACATTTGGACGCTGCTTGGCTTACAGGTTGTCATCTGTGATCTCATTGACTGAGGTCCCAGTTTTTCTCTTCGTCACTTCAGACCTCTAGTGAACTGTTAAAAGCGAGTAAAACCTTGATAGCCACCACCATTTTTGATGTTCAGCAGCTCTGAACTCGTCTGGGCCCATTTTATTCTTAGTATAAAACCACTGATTCAGAGACACAGAAATGCGTATACCTTAAAAGACAAAACAGTGTGTTGCATTGTATTGAAGCTCTAGCGAGCTATGTACAAGCTTCCATCCAAAAAATACACCACCGTTATAATTCTGGTAAATAAGAGCTCAAAAAGTGGGACGTAGAACGTACAAAAATATGAGTAACTTACGAAGTGCATTAGAAAGCTCAGAACGAACATTTTCCTTATCCGGGCAAGGCGGAGTTTCCGTATGCAGATATGCGAGACGGGATAAGTTTGTACTCAGAACGGGTGAAGGGCTGGGATTTGTATGCACGCAGGTAAATGTATAGAGGATGGATGCAACCAGATAGGACGTTGTCACCAAATTTCAAGTGCGCATCAATATGACCATTACACATTTTGCCAATCAGAACAGATAACGGAACTTGGGAGACACGGCTGATCATTGAGAGGCCACGCCTCAGCTACTTGAAACCAGCCTTCAGCAAACCATGAAAAAGTACACGAGAGCAGTAAAGGGGTATAGGGAGGACACATTGTTGAGCGAAGGCGTCTATCACTGACAAGTCAGAACAGAAGTGACGCAGTTTTCTTATCTGAAAAGCGAGAACTTTCAACTTGCGAACAAAAGTTTGGGCAAGGACTAGCGAGGGTTAGTTTCAAGTGTATTTACATGGCCGACCATGCTCATTGCCTTTCCATGAATCTGTACATTGTCGGAGGGAGATTGGGAACGGTTTAGAGTCAAAATATATTCAAGGCATTTTTCGGGATTAAGATTAAGACCGAATGAAGTGGAATACGAACCGAGGTTGAAAAGGTTTCTGTTACATTCAAACAGTTCTGATGGGTTAGATATGGAAACCGAGATGGCGACATCACCAGCATAAAATGTCGTTCAGGGGGAGTAATAGGTAAGTCACAGATATAAGTCGCAAAGCGATAGATTGATAACACAGCACCTTGAGGTACACGCGAACTATTGGGTGATTAGGTTGACTGTCTTCTTCCCAGTTTAACATACTGATATCTTTGTGAAAAGTAATCAGCAAGTCATTCAAGAGAAGTGGGACAGCCAAAAGATTAGAGCTTGTTAAGCGAAAGAGAACGGGGCACCGAGTCAAAAGCGAGATAACAGTCAAGAAATGCACAGTGCACACAACACAAACAAGCGCACACAATCTCTGTCTGTTGGATACATCTATGCGCTGACGAAAAAAATATATTAAGTTATGGTATATATTCTAAGGACAACCACTTCATGGCCCCAAATGAACTGACCATGCTGCCGTTCATCCGGAGATTCCACGTCTAACAGCAGCCCATCATGCGCTAAGCGAACTGCCTTGAGTAGATCAACGACATTCATCTCTCTACCAATTCACCCACCCACCCCCGATGCGACTGCGAAATCCACGAACGAGTCGCAAGCAGCCCATCAAATTTGAATCATCTGATTCGGTAAAGTACAACTCTATGTCACATAGCCTTAGTTATTAGCCAATTTGAAATGCAGTACTCGGAATGTGTGTGGGTCAGTGACCGCAAGCAGTACCAATAATCTATTGGAATTCCGAGATACCGAGATAGAGGAAGGAGGCCACGAAGGTATTTGTTTATGGATAAAAATCAAACGGATTAAATATGTTAAAGAAATGATCATTGATTCGGAATGTATTAACCTATCAGCATTTGTGTTCATCCAACCTGTATAGGTTGCAGTAGATTCGATTATTTACAGCTGCTGGCTTTGTTGTGGCCTATAGTCGAGTGAAATTTTTTACCGCATATCACGTGAGTGATCGTTGCGGCTTGCAATCACGCACGTCAAGCGGACTTACTCTGTTACAAGGTCAATCCGCCTCAGCGAATCAGAGGTCAGTATTGACCTGTTCATATTGATTGATCCGTTGACTGCCCAGCGTGATGACATTCTCCTTTGCTTAATGATTGCGCCAGCTGGGCCTGCCTGTCTGTCTACCCGCGCGTTGACGCACTGCTTGCAGGCCTACAGACCGGCTACGTTTGAATTTACATACAGGAAATAGAATAACTACTTAATTCACTGCTTGTCTATTTGTTTGATTCTACGGGATACAACAAGCTGCATATTGTTTGTCGTGATGCTGTAACGCGTGTCTTCCCCTCTGACGTTATTCCAGACTATTGGATCCCTTCATGAATACGATATCAACAAGGGCATCGATCATATGAGGAAGTGATTGCTCATTCGTTGACTACCGTTTCAGACGCGGCATCAGTTTGAGTTCGGAGTTGGGGTATACAGTGATTGTGGAGTGGTGATAATGACAGCCTATTCCGCACGGGTTTACACGTTCAGTCCGGACCACGTGTGCTTGCACACACACTCGCACAATATCGATCGATGTGTACGGTCTGGCGCGCGCGCACACACACTGTCAATCAAATTGGTTAGGTTTGCAGTTCCAAAGTGGAGGTTTGTATCATATCAACATAAATGATTGGTTTGAAGATATCAAAAATAGTGGTAGAGATTCAACAATTAGGCCGTGGAAACAAAATTAAAATCACGCGGTATTGGAACAACCTGGTGTTCCGATTAGGTCATTTGGCAGTGAACAGTTGTCTAATCATTGGGTGGCGATAGGATTCTAGGCCACGTTTGGACCCTGCGTGCACTTTTATACCGGGTGCGCGAGGTCACATCTAACGCGGTAGTGTTAACACGCGTGGGTTCCAATCGCACTGAATCTCGTGAGTTTGGCATTTCCTGATCAGCTGTGGCAACGGGTGCCAAGTGCCAGTCCGGATAGCTCAAGTGACAGGCGGAGCAGATTATCAACCACTGGTGAGTGGGTTAGAATTCTGGGAGATTCATGCAATCCTGATGATTCTAAAAAAAATTAGTTTTTATTCCATGGTCTACCAGTCTGAAGAACTTGAAGTTCACAAATGGGAAATTCGACGCCGAAGGCAAACAAATGAGAATGACCGATTGTATCGTATGTTTCACAATCGGCAAAGTCCTTGCCTTAGCGGGATCACGATTTCCGAAATATTTTACTCAGTCGTGATGCGTGAAAATTGCAAGAAAAGAGATTTTGGATGAACCGATGTTGGTCGTCCGAGTGACTCTGTCCTCTCTGTATAACATTCACCTCGAACGCAGTATGGAACTGAACCACCATGTGGGTGTTGCCTGTTAGGTCCTGCTTCATAATGCCTATCGCAGATTGTTTGGATCAACTCTATGAATTTTTTTGCGTGTCAAAAACTGACAGTACTCAAGACCTAAATACGTTGCATAGCTTAATCAGTACAATCCAATCAAACACATCCATCAATGACGATCGCTCATAGCACTGACACAGGGCGCCCCAGTGTTTGATTCACTGTTACCACCAGATCACTGAAGAGCTGATTATCTAAGTGTTCCAATCGTCACCTTGTCGTCTGGCTACAGCATTTCACCTCAATGAGGAACAACCCGTCAAGATCAAACGATACCATGGTGTCGAACGATAGGTCCGGTGCAGGCGTTGACATGTGGATGTGCGTGGAAGGCGTACTAGCGTAGGACAGGTGGAGCATGTCGTGTAATTCTATCAGTCAGATGTTGAAACAACCGGAGCGGCTAAGCGATTCGAGATGACTTACGAACATGCAGTACCGGGTGACACAAAGACGATTGTGTCCTCAGTTTGCAGACACGGGTGGCGTTAGTAATCGATAACGAACGCTGTGGTCGACCAAGAACAATGTCCACGTTCGCTCACCGGTGGGAGCTGGCCCGACAAACGCCTACACTAGTCGTTTCAAGTTTGTTCTTTATCTTTTACATCAACCCTATTTGAATCCGTTGGGAAAGCGATTACAAACCCGTCAGAGAAGTTTAATTAAACCAGGCGAAAAGGTGATAGGATATGCATACTTGACGAGGGGCGAGGAAAGCGAAACCAGTCTTGTGCTTCTGGAGCATTTTGTCAAATTATTTGTAAACTACTCATTATTGAAACACTGAAAATCGGTCCCGGTGCTGGTTCAAACTGATCGCATCTAATAACACAGAATCATTACATTGATTCGTCGAGGCTTGTTTGTCTCAAAATCAATCCGGATCAAACAAAATCACTTCAGTTCAACAAGGAATTCTAAGGTTTGAAGAACTGGAATGCTGCAGCAATATTTCTTCGCACCTATTAATTAATTCGTTTGGTTTCTTACAATTAAACAAACCGTCACCTCTGCGATTGCTGTACCTGATCTGCAGATGGTTCGAGTAGCATGGGATCACTCTGGAGAAGGGGAAGTAGAGACAGGTGACAAGAAGTGTAACTGAGGAAAGTGACCATGATTAGGTGAGTAGTCAGTCGATAGACACAACCCAGTCGGATATCACTTCGCGATCAAGTCGTTTCATATTTCTATGCCTAGCCAACCAACAAAATGCCACATCAAACTGAGGACTACCAAGGCCGCAGTACTTACCACTGGGTACTTGTTACGCGAGAGTAATGGACAGCTTGATTTAATTGTGGTGAATTTCGACAGTGAAAAGCAATTGAACTGAAATGCTTGGCAGCACTGAACGGCTGCTTCGACCTGGTTGGGTCTCATAAGCAGTGGGAATTCATCGATCCAACTGCAGATCGAACCCGGGACCTGACAGATAGAACGTCAACATACTACCTGCTAGACCACTGAGTAACTAATCAGACCTCTCCTATTTTTGAATGTACACGATAGCATAGTACAATCCATCTTCGCAAGCCTATGGCGAGCAGGACACCTCGCTCATCTTAGCATTAGTCTCCAGGGTGATGGATCACCCGGCTGAATACATTCCGAACCTAACTACTTTTTACATGAGAGTAGTAGGATGTTAGATTGTCGCTGCTGAAGAGACCCAACCAGGTCGAAACAGCTGTGATGATTCTTAGCTTTTCAGTTTACTCTATACCCGATAAAAATCATCATACAATCGAATCGAATCCTCCCACTAATTGAAAAATTGACACTATCGCTTAGATGTGGTCCTGCGAATAACACAGACAAATCGGTCTGCATAAACTTCGCAAATTGAAATTGGCATCGTTATTCACAGGATGAGATGTATATGGATATTGCGAGGTTGTACACTGATGAAGACTGACATCTATCACAGTCCCGATTCTGCAGCAAATTAAAATATGGAAGTGACAAGCCAGGTTGGAGGTTTGGTAAACAAGCTCCTGGCACTATGCATACACTAACAATACCCATTGTGATGCCAATAATGAATACACAAACTGCCTGAGGTAGTGGTTTACCGAACCCAAGCCGGGCAATCTTCATATCATGGTAATTACCGTGTCCACGCACCCATTGCCCCCCGAACCGAGACCACCATTATCCGTATGCTGATCTTGTATGGCATAAGCAAGACCTTGTTAAAGTAAAAATAAAGATCGACCTGTTTATCAGTTCCGATGATACATCCGTTGACCTTGAACTTTTTCACGGCGCTTCTAGTTGCTGCCTTCCGCCCTAACGATTTGGATGAAAGAATAGAAAGGGAGCGATAACAGTATGAAGATACGCTGAATGCCGTGACACCAAAATTCGTGAATAAATCCGGCAAATGCACCTTCGTGTCTCTAACCCAACTGTAACCCCGGGGCTCATACACCTGTGGGCCATGTGTTCACACGACTGGAAAGACGAAACAGGTTCACCGTCAGCTCCGTCTGTCAAGTTGGACACGTAATTTGTCTAGTGCATGTCGTTTCAATACGTACATGATCAATTTTGTCGAGAACGCCCGCCCTGAGACCACGAAAATCTGGTGGGGGAGGGACCGTCCATCCGTGAGATACAGCGGATAATAAGAACGAAACTGCCGATGGATCAAGAAGTGTGATAAGGTATTGGCTTCTTCTGAAGCAGTTCTACAAACATTCATTCGTCCAAGCTAAATGATGAAGCTGTAATGGGTCCTTGTTATTTTTCACAGTGCGCCTTTTGATTTGTAGTACTTTTGCACTAGTTTGATCGGTGTGACAGGAAATCACAAATCAATGTAAGATGTATCGCTCTTCAAATGACACAGCAACCATCAAAATTTGTACGGATTTTGCAGTCATCCGCCAAGTATAGGCGGAAACAATCAGACATAAACGAAGTTATCCTATCCGTCCAAAGGAACGAGCTGTAATAAACACAGATGCCTAAGACAAGTGAACACCTGTGTGGTTGTTGTTACGGCAACAACAATCTCCCTTCTAACGTCAACGCCAGAGGTGGTTTACTCTCTCTTATCAACGATTACTTTCGATTATTGCGTAGCAATGATTGTCAGAACACGTTTGTCAACTTCGGAGCACTTTCCAATTGGAAGGAAAAAACGAGAGATAGCGAATCACCTCCATCATTAGGTGGTTTAAAACGGTTGATATTGCTCGTGTTCCTTAGCCCAAACAAGGATATTCTTGTTATACTTTAGTGCAAAATTGGACAGAAGAAACCGATCGCACGCCAGTGGTGGTGGAATACAGCAACTGTGACCTGTCAAAATGGCCCATTGAGATAACAAGTAATGACCCTGCATTATTTTAAATTTTGTTTCATTCGACCTCTAAACACAACTCATTTAAGTGTAACTTCCAGAGCAGCAGATGGAGCTGCGGAGGCTAACGGCAGCCACAATTAGCACATAGATGTGCAATGTTCGAGATGTAGTCTCGACTAAAATCCGGGGGCATCTCTTATACCTAATTCAGGAGAACTTTCATGGATGGTAACCTAAATTGTCTCAATAATCATGCTACGATGCCTCCCGGGAACCAATGCGACTCATGCTTATTCAGTGACCATTGGGATAAGATTGCTTACTAAACACTTTAAAGTATCAAAGACATCTTATATTAGAAGTTTGAACGTTAGAACCTCCTGAGATGCCGGGAGTCAGGTGCTAACGATACGCGAGCTGCATGACTATCAGCTGGACATCACATGCTTATCTGGAATTACGGTAGCAGGATCGAAATTCCTGTTGTCGATAGTTAATACTGGCTCTATCACAGCTACGATGAAACGTCTGGACAATATGAAGTGGCATTTGCTTCATGTTGTAAGGTTAATAATGCTTTAGTTTCCTGAGGTTGCAGTAGCTCGACTCACAGACTATTCAGTAAACCGAACAGTAACCGCAGTCTCCGAAAGCCTCAGTCGAGTCGGGAGACGGTACTAGGGGATTCAAATGTCTCCGAACTTCTGGCCCGCGAATTTATAGCTCGTTGATGATATCTTCATCTTTGATGACCGACCCCAAAGAAATCGGCAGCGTTATCAGTCGACAGGCCTCGGAGATCAACCTAGAGGTGAAAAAATCCAAAACCAATTCATCCCGAATACACTTCACAATTAAACAGCAAGCCGATCGAAATATTTAAATACCTGGGCCCAACCACATTGACCAACGGTCAAGCTAAAGATGAGACACAACAGCGCATCAGAAGCATTTCGACAGCTAAAGAATTCCTCAAAGGGTAGAAACGAAATCAGCCTAAGGAACAAAACTGCAAGCAGTCCGTCTCATCTAGCTGTATAGCTGCGAAAATTAGCCACTTAGAATGGACGCTCCTATCAGGGGTACCTAAGAATAATTCTGACAGTCCGACGCAGAGGTCAGATCCCAAATGAAGAACTCAAAAACCGGTTTTAAACCCAAACAACTTTGCAGGACTAAACAGTGGCAACTACCGGAATGGTTCGGCCACGCACCACGTAACTCAGACAATGAGCTGACCAAAGCTGCCTTGGCAGCGTCTCCTTTCCCGCAATGATGCTGTGAACAGATGAAAATTCGGTTAGACACCGTGAGCGAGGACGCAGAACATCTTAGTCTAAACTACAGATGAGATATTCGATAATGCAAGTTAGGCTGAAGCGTATTCTGTGCAGATGTTGCCGTCGACCAACGAGTGTGAGCATCCGCAATTTCCGACATTAGTGAAGTTGGCTTATCTTGTCTCAGAGGTCAGCCGACGTAAAGTAAATTAAAACTGGTGAACGCGTACTTACTCATAAACCATCCGAATTTATTACACAGAGTGATGTGAGATTAGGATTGGACGGACGGACGGGAGGAAGTGGGAAGGGTTGGGGCGGAGGACGACGATCATTTGGTCGCTGACACAGTAAATGGGCCGTGAGTGACCAAACAGACCGGTCGAAAAACCGACCACACTCGGAAAGAGGGGGTTTTGGAGGTAACAATCTACAGGAATTCGTGTCCTCAGTCGCTAGTTCGAGGTCGCAAGAAGAATCGAACCGGACGGCGCGTTGGTGGTGATGAAGTAAAAGGTGACCGATGGATCAAGGATGTAAACGGGCAAGGAGGATGTGGCATAATGTTCTCCGTGGCAGAAATAAGAGGGGGCAGATCATGGACAGAATGACGCGATAGGCAGATTAAGGGGTTTTCAAGTAGGTCACGGGCGAGGAGGGTTAACACGATACGCGTGGAAACCAAATAAACACACCGGCACCGTAATCAGAACTACACACACACCTTCAATGGCTGCGGGGTGCATGAACCAGAAAGGGACACAACTCTCGCTGGGTGCACGTACGCGAAAGAGTTATGAAAAGAGGCAGAGCGAGGGTGGGCAATATCCGGGAGAGCACGACGGAGCAGCGTATACGAGTTGTGAAAAAGTCAAACAATTTCTGGAAACAGGTTCATTGTTTGTGTGTAGCAGTGAGTGAACAACCACAGGTGAGTAAATGAGATATTTGCATGGGACAAGAAGTCACGCGGAAAACGTGACCAACCGGGGGAAAACGCTCAGAAAGTGCGGGAAACGACAGAGGACACCAGGCATGAATGGAAGGAGTACAAGTATGGATAGGAACGTCGAGTGGGGGCAAAGGTAGATAGTCGGTGTAATAAAACAGCGTAGCTTTATACAGGTTCAAACAGTGATAGAGAGAGAGGAAGGCGGAACAGGCCATCTCTTACAGGGCCTGTGAACTCAGCATACACAGGGATTGGTGGTTCTGACAGGGCTGGAGAGGCCAGTCAGGTTCATGCTGGACCGGAGGGGGATGCGGGTGTTCCGGTGGGTGTGCAGTTTCCGGGCTTTTTCGGTGCACCGTTATTAGCGCTATTCGT
>UZAN01046614.1:0-13292 GCA_900618425.1 Echinostoma caproni
TATCCATTTTCGGTATGCGTTTTGCACCCTCAAAGTGTAAAATGTTACTACAAGATTGGGTTGATCCAGCACCCAGTCTTACTCTGACTGGGGAAGTAGTAGAGGAAGTAAACAAGTTTTGCTATCTGGGCAGCTGTATCTCACCTGACGGACGCATCACAGATGAAGTGTCGGTGCGTACAAAAAAGGCTCGGTTGGCATTTACTAACGTGAGACATCTGTGTCGCGACATCCGGCTGTCTGTGAATGGTCGAGTGTGCTGCAGCAGTTCGGCCAGTCCTGCTCTACGGTGCAGAGGCTTAGCCACTACGGGCACAGGATAAAATTAGATTGATAGTGTTCGAACACCGCTGTCTACGACTCATTGCACGAATCTGGTGGAGTAGCCGGACTAGCAATGCTGAGGTGAAGCACAGTGCTTTGGGTATCCGCGGTGGCCCACTAGAGCAAGCGATCGACCTCCATAGATTACGTTACGGGTATGTGTTGTGCATGTCACTAAATAGGTTACCACGGCGAACGATGTTTGCCGAGGCAGGTAGAGGTTGGAAAAAGACAAAGGGTGGTCAAACGAAGATCTGGCATGAGGGTTTGAAAACCCAAACCAGGAGACTAGGTCACATAGGTCCCGTTAGGCTCCCTGGCTGGGGACCTCGGGATGATGGTCACCGATGGTTAGGTACACTGAGTGTTGTGGCTGAGTGTCGCAAACAGTGGCGCTCGTGCATCCATTCATTACTCCTCTGACGCTATATACTACATGAGTTCTCCATCTTCCATTTGAATTTGCTTTCAACATTCCATTCTGCTCTTTTATCCAAAGGGAGCATCAAAAGACAGCAACTAAAACCGGCGCACGAAAGTGCATGGTTAATGGTTGCAAAAATTCAAACCGAAACTTAGTAGCTCCTTATTAGGGTGATCTGTTACTGTTACTATCACTTGAAAGTTACGACCGGTTAAATAAACTTTCAATCATCTAAGTAGTATTATAGTTATGCCACAGTCAGCTGGTTTTTGCTCGAATCATGTTGCTGCACTTTGTCGAAAGCCTTGGATAGGTCTAAAAACACTGCGTCTACGCTGTTTCAGTTTGTACAACCATTAACCACGCATATTCGTGCGCCGGTTTTGCTTGCTGTCTTTTGGCTGCCCATTTGGATGAAGAATGAGAGAATAAAGGAAAGTTGAAAGTGGAGTTGAACAGAAAATGGAGAAGTTCAGTGCTCTAAGGTTGCAAAGAAATTGAGGAGATGCACGAACACCACTGTTTACGATACCCAGCCACATCACTCAGTATATATATATATATATTTCACACTTGTCTGAGGACAGACTGTGTGCCAAACAAATCATGGTACAATAATCTTTATAAAAAGAAAAATGTTCCACGATTGGCTTGTGGGCTGAGTACTGCCAGGTTGCCCAGGCCAAGGCAGGTGAATTTTTCTTAAAGAATCCACAACCGGAGCCTTCGGCTAACCAAAGCCTGACCCGCAAGGTAGCGGGGCGGTGTGTGAAAACCGCAGTCTATTGAGGGCCGGTGTCCAGTTCATCGGATCGTACGCCTTTCGAACGGGGTCAAACGCCTAAGGTGCCTAATACACTTCGATGCCGAATCGAACCGGTGACCATTGCCACAACCGAAAAGGTGTGGGTGTGGTTTATACGCCTCTTCTTGGTTGGTTTGGAATCAAGGCTTTTGGCCAACTCCCCTAGGTGAACTACCAGTGTTCCACCTACCCGGTTATAGTGCCGAATGTCGACTTTTAATCCTCACTTTGGTGAGGAAACACTGCCACGAGAACGCAGTGAGTAGGGCTTCCTCAGCAGAGGCTATTTGAGATGCTGGGTCGTATGGGAGTATTTCTCGAGGTTCAAGGGAAGCGTGACCAGCCGCAACCCTAGCCACCCTCCCCCCTACCATACTGAGGATTTCGGAAGCATAGGTCACGATACAAAAATGGTTTGTTTGAACATCACTACTGAATTTCTCTAGTTTCTTTATTCTACCTGACAGTCGTTGCTTATGAAATTTCGCTTCAATGTATTTAGCTGTATTATGATATATTGCTATTCCAGTGCTCCTACACAGCTCTGTCCATTTTCACCACGAAGGTGCTGTCATTCACCTCTTCCACCATCATCATCGTACAGGGAGATAAAGTAAACTGAACTTCACTGATCATCGCTAAACTCGCAATGCATATAACGTTAGCTGTAATATGTAGGGTGAATCGGGGTTGAATGTAAAGTTAGGAGGAGGGGACGAGAAGTGAATCTCCGTGGTCAAAACCAAGTACACAATCAACTATGCATACATAGCTCTTCAAGCATTTTGGTTTCACTAAAAATACCATCAACAAAGCCTCTACTGTCGCTTTGCTGCCTTATCCTTCAATGTTTCCAACCAACCAGTTGCGGAGTCTTTCGGATCCCAACCTGGAAGGCGCGTGACACCTACTCTACATAATAACTCTGCATTTCTTCATGCTTCGTTTCCACGTCATCTGTTAATCTCCACGGGGTTTCGTCCAGCCGACGATTCAAAGGGTGAAGGGTTGGTCCTTTATCACTTTAGCGGTGTGATCCAACACACCTGGTTGCGACTGGGAGGATCCCCGAGGAGTCCTCTTTTAGTGTTCGGTGGGGCTGGGTTTAGTCTTCTTTTTGCTTTTCAGCTTCTTTTGCCTCCCATTCACAGGTGCCTCGACTGAAATCCGGTCCTGGTCCTGTTCTATGAAACCATTGTTTGCAGAGCTGGCCGCCATTGGTTTAAGGTAAAACACAGTCTCGTCTAAGGGTATGGGGTCTGCCTTTCCCTGAAGGGAGTGCCCGAGAAGTTTATTTCAATATTAAAATCCCTCTACAATAATAGCCGAAGCCGAGTTCGAGCTTACGGCACTTTTTCTCCCGAGTTCACCACTGAAAGTGATGTTCGACAGGGTTGCCCTATCTCTCCTTTTCTATTTAACTTTGTCAGAGATTTAACTCTTGAAACAGCCCTATCCTTGTGCAAGGATAGCGGTATCGATTTACTTCCGGGTGACAGACTGTCTGATCTAGAGTATGCAGACGACATTGTGCTACTAAGTGAAGTTCCGGGTAAGTTGCAAGCTTTTCTGGATAGTTTGAGTGCTAGTGTAGCCATGTTCGGTATGCGTTTTGCACCTTCAAAGTGTAAAGTGCTACTACAAGATTGGGTTGATCCAGTACCCAGTCTCACCCTAACTAGGGAAGTAGACAAATTTGCTATCTAGGTAGCCATATCTCACCCGGCGGACGCATCACAGATGAAGTGTCGGTGCGTATACAAAAGGCTTGATTGGCATTTGCCAACTTGAGACATTTGTGGCGCCGACGCGACATCCGGCTGTCTGTGAATGGTCGAGTGTGCTGCAGCAGTTCGGCCAGTCCTGCTCTACGGTGCAGAGACTTGGCTACTAAGGGAACAGGATAAAAATAGACTGTCGGTGTTCGAACACCGCTGTCTACGACTCATCGCACGTGTCTGGTGGGGTAACCGGACTAGCAATGCTGAGGTTAAGCGTAGAGTTTTCGGCAATCGCGGTCGTCCACTAGAGCAAGTGATCGACCTCCATAGATTATGCTGGTTGGGACATGTATTACGCATGTCGCCAGATAGGTTGCCGCGGCGAACGATGTTTGCCAAGGCAGGTAGCGATTGGAAAAAGCCAAATGTGGTCAAGCTAAGACCTGGCATGAGGGTTTGAAAACCCTAACCAGGAGACTGGGTCACATAAGTCCCGTTAGGCTCCCTGGCTGGGGACCTCGGGATGATGGTCACCGATGGTTAACTGGGTGTCTCAAACAGTGGCGCTCGTGCATCCACTCGTTATTCTCCTAACACCACTCTATATAAATTCCCCACCTTCCGCTTCAATTTTCTTTGGCATTCCAATCTACATTTTCCTCTTTAAACCAAATGGGCAACCAAAGGACAGCAACCAAAAGCGGCACATGAAAGTGCATGGTTAATGGTTGTAGAAGCTGAACTGAACTAATGCTACTAACCTGGTAACTTCGTTCCTTGTAGGCTAAACTACGAAAACCTCGATAATTAAGAACTTCTAGTCGATGAATATCTTGAACTTCCAAATTCATCGTCACAACCGTAAAGCGGAACTAACCGAACAGTAGCACAATATGCAGGACCTTTCAACTTCAATGAAACGTCGCGTCTACGCCACAGGTGTATCAGTTCTGCGTACACTGCTGGAGGCTTGGAACTGTGGGCGGTTATTTCCTTTGATGTATTATCGTCGTTGGCCATACAACTACCTAAGCGGGAAAGCAATCCACCATAACTAATTCCTGACCATTTAATTTCAAAGCGGGAATATGCGACACCCAGTCTGGTAGCATCACTTTACACTTTGAAAGTGCAAAGCATATACCGAATGGGGTAACAACAGCTGTTAGTCTATCGAGTGTGCTTTGCCTGTCTTCCATACATTCAAATAAACAGACGATGTCATCGGCGTTCCCTAAATTTCCCGGCTTTTCTCCAGCTGCCGATTAAATACCTACGTTTTGGAGACCAATTAGTGTGTTCTCCAGAATTTTGTCTACAACGACATTGAACAAGAATGACGCAAGAGGGAACCTTTGAAAAATGACCTACTTAGTTCGTTACAAACTCTCACTTGACCAAAGGCATATGAGTACAGTGACATCAGTAAGCTACCGTACTTCTGGGCATTCCTTATAGAAGAAGGAGACCCATTGGAGCTCTGCGGCCAACTAAGATGAAGCCTCCTAACAGATCAAGGAACACTGCGATCGTTGGTTGACGGTGTGTGTAACGTAGATCACGAACCTAACCGAAGGAAAAAAATTGATCAAGACATCCTCAATCAGGCCGGAATCCGGTTTGCTCTTCGCGGATGTTGGTTTCTTTTAAACGTGTCAGACGTCGAAGTGTGACTGTCATTGGTGCTTTGGTGATGATTGTAATCAAACTTACCACAGTGGTTTTAACAGTCGTTGCGAGATCCCTTCCTGAAAATGGAAACGATCATTAATTCATCCCAAGTTGAAGGAATGCGCTCTTGCGTCCAAATGTTGCGCAGTAAGTTAGTAATAGCGCCCATCTTGAAAAGAGTGGGAGGGAGCCCGTCTGGTGCTGCTGCCTTTCCTCGCTTCAGAGCTTAAATGCAAGACCGAACTTCTGTTTCTGTCGGAGGATCGCGCGACGCTGCCCACAGAGCTTCAGTTGCAGATGTAATCTGGCTGGCGCCAGGCCAGGTAAGCTCTTCGTTGAAGTACTCCGCCTAGCGATCAAGCCGTTCCCTATTGTGAATCGCTATCTGTATGAGCTCAGAGCTCAAATCACATTCGGAAACTGAAGATTCGGTGGTCTCTGGTCTCTTTTAGAATCTGGACCTTTGGTGAAAAATGATGTGTAAACGCAGTGTCTTAGCACCTCTACATGAAACAGACATAAACATACTTGGAGTTACATTAGCTTTATTCATCTACGTTAACCAATGGGTCGTATTTTTTCAATATTATCGGACGAAGCATCAGGACTGGCCTTAAACTACCCAACCAAGTTGGTATGGAAACCTCTAATGCAGATTTGTGGTGACAAGCAAACAACTTCATGAGATGTTGAATTTGTGGTTCTGCGCATAGTGGTAGTTGAATGGTGTGGGGGGCTTCTGGAAGAACAATTTTCCACTGATTGCAAGACAGGTCCCCTGAATGAGCTACTAGAATATCTATTTCGTTCGCCACTCCAGGTTCTCGCGGTTTATGATACCAGTTTCCATGAGTGAACAATAGAACTTTGTCATTTTGAGTTTACCTCGTCTACTATTCATTCATTCAGTATATGATAAATGACCCTGTCCAAATTTATACCACCTTTATTCTTTTCAACCTCTCTGTGACTCCACTGTCATTTCCGTGGCTTGGATAATCGGTTGTCATAGATTTTATTCCTTTTTTCATTCATCGCACTGTCGTAAAAAATTACTGTATGCATGAGTCCACAGCTTGTTGCTTCTTCCAACTGTTCGACAACCAGGTTGATCCATTTTCTCAATCTTCTCAATCTATTTAATTTTTTCTTCCTTTTCAGTTCATGACTGTGTTGGATGCTCCAACTCCCCATTTTACCACTCCCAAGCCTTGGAAAGTAAGTCTTTTGCCGATTGTGTTCAGTATTTTGTAGTGGTTCCTTTTCTCTCATTTATGCTAATTTGTCTGTTTTCTTTTATCGAGGCACTTAACACATACTGCCAGAGAAGCAAAACATAGTTCAAGATCTACACTCATGTTTGTGTCAAACGTGGACAGTTGTTTGAATTTAGTTCACCTGGTACATTTATCAATTCTGCCATGCTTCGGTTTGTTGTCGTCTGTTGATCGATTAATAAGTTACTTACAGGATAGTCAAATTGGAAGTTTTACCAACTGATCAGACTCGTCTCATTGGTTGCAAAAACCACTCAGTCGATTTGGTACCAACTGTTAATATCACCTTAGCTATTCCGTAGAGTTTTTGAGTAACCGTGGTCTCCCACTGGAACAAGTGGTCAACCTCCATAGATTACGTTGGTTGGGGCATTTATTGTGCATGCCACCAAATAGGTTGCCTCGGTCAACGATGTTCGCCGAGGCAGGTAGTGGTTGCAATAAAGTCAAGGGCGGTCAAGCTAAGACCTAGCACCAGAGTATAAAAACCCTAACCAGGAGACTGGGCCACATATGTCCCATTAGGCTCCCTGAATGGGTACCTCCGGATGATCGAACCCGATGGTTGTAGACACTGAGTGATATGACCGAATGTCGTAAACAATGGCGTTCATGTATCTTCTCAATTTCTTTGCAACATTAGTCCACTGAAGTTCTCCATTTTCTGTTCGACTTTCTTGCCTTTCTCCCAATGTTCATCCAAATGGGCAGTCAATACACAGTACGAAATTGCTTGGTTAATGGTTGTTCAAACCGAAACTGAGAGTGTTGTCCAGTTTTGATCTTCGATACGACCCACCTTCTTTCTGCTGGTTAGTCCTTTCTTAGCGTGGGGGCGTAGACTTGATCGATGTCAGTGTGTCGGTTGAACGAGTTTTCCGATGAATATCAAGCTTCCAAAATTTTTCTTGCGTGCTTCGTACGGGCATGGTCGACGACTGTGATATCCTCAAAATCAAAATGGTCTTTCTTGGTCCTCATGAATTATGATGACCAAGAGCTCATTGTTTCTCTTGATGGCCAGTCTGTGTTTGCGTACGCGTAGTGTTTGTTGCAGTCCTTGAAGTTAATGCGGTAGATCACATTTGTTCGATTTTTGTTACCTTTTGGTTTTTGTCAAGATTCTCCGTAGGGTCGTCTTTGGTTTGTGGGCCACTTGAAGATTGTGTGGCTTCAGTATTCTCGTGGTCATTTCAGAAGTGTTTTTCACATACGGTAGCGTTATTCGCCTATTCGGTTACCCTATTTTGTCCTTACGTGCTTTTGTGTTCGAGTCATTTTCCGTTTAACGAAGTCATAGCTGTAGCCGTTGTGAAGGAATACTTGATAGAGGTATTTTTACTCTTCTTACCTCAACTTTTCAGTGTTGCATTGTGTTGCGACCCTTTCGAAAGTGGCCGAATGCAACTCTTCTTGTGACAGGTTGTTGTTGTTGAATCCCAATATTTTATCTATGTAGGTCTTCACTGTGTATACTGATGGTTCAGACGATGATATTTTTAGTAATACATAGAGGAAGGCTAATTTGTCATCTTGTTCTTTTCGATAATGAACTTCATATCCGGGAAGATACTGCTGATGCTGTTGAAGGTTCTGTCCTTTAGGGTCAAAAATATGTCATCTATATATCTAAGCCAAAGTTTTGGTTGGAGTTATGGCAGAATCGTGGTTTCCAGTTTTTACATTATGGCTTCAGCAGTGAATCTGAAAATTGGTAAACCTGTTTGTAGATTTCACTTTCGAACTCGAAGTAAGCACAAATCCATCAGCTCGCACGTGTGTTTGACCCATTGTTTGGTGTATCTGTCGTTCTTCTAGAAGCTCCTTTAGTATTTCCCTGGCCAACCGAGGTTGGTGGAGGTGAGTAGAGCGGTGACGTCGAAGGATATCATTGTTTCACCTGCTTCAATGTGCATATCATTAAACTACCTAGGAACTGTTTGGCGTTATTGGTGAAATGTTCCCAGCGGTCGATGAGCCAAGTTGTAGGTCAGTGTACCGGTAATCCATACTTTTGTTTGTAGCGGCACATCATCCTAGGGTATTTTTGTTAGTCTAGAGAATTCAGCTGGGATAGCGAGTAAGGTGGAGTTTAGACTGGTTTGCTTGGATAAATTAATCCTCCATTTTTACTGACGGGTGCCAACTCTAGTGGGACTCTTAAACTGGAGAACCAAGGGACTTGACTTTGTCTGATCTTCCATTCTCAATTAGATCCTTGAATCACAGAGTTGCACAAGCTGTCGCACCACTCACGGTTCTCACTGCGTGCAGTTGTCTCGACTGGGACCCAGTCTAGCATTATAGCTTTGGATCTCTCACTTGGAGCTATACCAACGTCAGATCGTTTGGAGGCCACTGCTTCCTGATCGGTAGGGAGCCGCAAGTGAAACTTAGCGCATTGGTTTGCTGGGAACGTCATTTGGATAATGGGGCTGGAATCTTGAATTCTAGCCTCTTGGACACAACACACATCGTTCGTTAGTGTATCGAGCAGACGAGCTGAACACGGCTGTTGTTCTATAGGCATCAGTGTACACATGGTAAAAGTGGCTAGTTTGAAGGGGCACTGAGGACAAGGAAGGTTTCAGCTGGTTGATTTCCCGACCCGTATCCGCCACCGTGCCGGCGACCAAGCTCATACTCTCAATCTTGTCCTCACATCAAACTCACAATTATTTTGAAGTGCTGCAGCAGTTCCTCCCCTTGGCTCATCAGGCCATTGTCTTATTTCACTCTCTACCCAAATTATCTGTTCCAATGTTCTTCCCAATTCTAGGCGCACATTCTGGTCATATGGTTTCGCTGATTGGTGCAGCTTTCGTAACTTTCTGGCTTCCTACCCCTCGAACGAATGTTATTTTTCCGCCAATGTATCCATCTTGGTTTCACATTTTCCCAAAGTTCTTTCGCAAGGCATGCACCCATTTATTCCTCATTTCACTAAACCCGGCAAGCCTCTTTCTTTAGAATGGTTTAACCACGCCTGTTGTCGCGCTGTTCGTAAAAGGAAATCAGCGTTCTGCCGCTGGCGTCGGCCACCCTCCCCCAGTTCCCGTCGATGGTTCTTGTTAGCACGAAACAACCGTACAACCATTATAAAGAGAGCTAAGGAACACTTTGTTGGCCGCAAAGCGGCACAATTGGCGACCGTTCTTTCTGGTAGCCGGATGTTCTGGTCAATCGCTAAGGCGGTCTCCCGTGACTTCTGTTCTACTTACTTCCCACCCATTGTTAAACCATCTGGTGACCTAGTATCTGACTCGTTGGAAAAAGCAGAATTCCCTGGTCCACCCCCCCCCATACAAACCGCATCGTGAGTAATCTCAATGATCGGATGAGTGGACAAACAAACATGTGATCGTGGTGAACCCGATTTCCGGTCTCACGATGAAATCGGTTTTAGTAATCTGTTTTCATTTTATTTTCCCATGACAATTTTATTCCCAAGTGGTGATATATATTGAGATGTATTGGCATGAATGCGAATCTCTGAAAACGAGCTTGTTCGCCACTCTGTTGTTTTGTTTGAAATGTGCTCTGTCTGTGGGATTATTTCAACAATAAAAGCAGAATTGTTGGCTTCCAATTCTACCCTACTGGAATCACCCATCCAACCCTCCACGCACCCTACGGCAAACCATCATTTCACATCACTCATTTCCACCAGAAAGATACATTAAATCCTCTTATAGCTGGACCCAAACAAGCCACCTGGACCCGACGGGATTCCTCCCATTGTCTTCAAAATGTGCACCTCAGAACTGGCTCCCTTCCTAGGCCGCCTATTCTGTCTATCTCTCACTTCCGAGATATTCCCAACCCCATGGAAAATATTAGAAATGTTTCCCATCCCCAAACTCGGCGACCATTCTGACCCAAACAACTACCGCTCCATCTCTCTCACACCAGTCATTTCGAAGGTTATGGAATCAGTTGTTACTGATCAACTCCGCCACCACCTAGAGCAGAACAAGATGCCTAGGGACAATCAGTACGGTTTCCGATCCCATTGATCTACCTGTGATCTTCTGGCCCTCATTTCGCATACATGGTCATCGGCACTCGACAACCACGGGGAAACCCATGCGGTATCATTGGATATTTTGAAAGCTTTCGATCGTGTCTGGCTCGCCGGTTTGCTGGCTAAACTACCTAAGTTTGGCTTTCCTTCAGAACTGGACAGCAAGCTACCTCAAGGACCGCAGCATCTCCGTCAGAGTAGATGGGACCATGTCTCGTTCCGTGCCTGTAAATGCTGGTGTTCCCCGAGGTTCTGTACTTTCCCCTTCCCTTTTTTGATGTTTATCGATGACCTTTCTTCAATTTCAANCGCCTTTTCCGATGACGCTACCCTACACTCTTCTCTATCCTATTCCTCTTCGCGCATCGCTAACTACAGCATTAATGACGACGGCATTCACAAGGAAGGGTTGAGGTAGATCCCCATCAACTCGGACGGAGATTGCTCGCTTCCTGAGGACACTTGATATCCACACTACGGAACCCAAGCATGGACAGTTTCGCCAGTAGACCGTGCCAAACTCGAATGAAGGCCTTTAAGATTTCAAGCGAGACCAAGTCTTTTTCTCCGTGATTATCAAGTGCATCCAACCAGGTTTGTGAGAGAATAGCCAGCAAGTCACCGGTGAAATGACTCTGTTGGAAGCCAAAGTGACTGTTGCTCAGTAATTCTTCGTTTTCGCGGAGCGTGTTTAGTTGCTCGGAGATGATAGTTTCAAATACTTTCGGAAGAACCAATCTAAGGGAAATGGATCGGTAATTGGGGGGGGGGGGGTTAGAAAGGTCTCCGCATTTGGGAATGGGAAAATTCACGATGTGTTTTCACGTGGTTGAAAAAGGAGAAAGGTCAAGGGAAAGACTGAAAAGACGACGTAATATCGGAACCAATTGTGGGGTACACATCTTGAGGATGATGAGAGGAATACCATCCAAAAGGAGTAGTTTGTTTGCGTTTAGAGGGCCCAATGTTTGGCGGATTTTCTCATTGTTAATGAGGTGGAAAAGGGTTGCCAGTGAAATAGAACGAAGCTGAAGGAGTAGGGTAATTACGTAAGGCGGAGTTGGAAGCCAACCGGGAAGCAAAAGCCCATGCAATGAGCTACTTGACTCCTGAACTTCTACTCGGTTACAAAGGTGGTATATGGCCCACATTTGGACAATGCAGTCATGTTTGGGTGGTGCATTATCTCCTTCATTGACCATGTTTGAATCTATCCAAATTTAGACCATCTATTTATTCGGTGCTCCCGCATTGAGCATCGAGCATACATTCGCTGTTCGATTAGGGTGGGGGGCCCTCTGTGCTTTACTCTGGCTGTTAACGTTACTATCATGTCAGTTTTTTGCATGCACTCGCGTCAAAGTTGCACACAGATAGCAACTTCTCCTCACCAGACAATTGCCCCTACAATCATCGTATTTACTAATGCTGAGTGTACCATCTGGCACGGTTTGTCTTTGGACACAATGGGATGTGCGAAAAAGAGAAGTAATTTATCCTTGTATCGGAGCAGTACCAGGATGTCTGAAACTTTCAAGTTACATCCGGATTGCCGCATCACAGTGTCAAAGAATGTGTTTAGAGCAGGACGGGACCTGTAATACACAGATTGTTCTGGTAAATTATATGATTGCGGTCCGAAATGTTGAAAAAGAAGACTAAAAGTAATGAAAATAAAGCCTTGATAAAAGTCCATTAAAAAAACGCTTCTGGACTGCTCACTTTCTTATCGGGTCGGATCATGGCCTTGTTTGTGAGGACCTATATTTCAGTGTGATTTTACATTTCTCATCCCTTCTAGCGTTACTGCAAACCGTACATGGCCTTGGCTACAGCCTTTCAGTCGAATGACCCAGAGGAATTAACCGCAACTGTCGAACGCCATCGCGATGTATTTGTTGCCGTGAGTTCATGAATTTATTGGCAGGTATTTTTTTCTCCCCCNGTTTGTACATCATTCGTGACTGGAGCCTGTGTAATTAATTGTAAAAGAAATACGACAGCTAGTTTTCGTTCATTGATGACCTCTCTTTGACCTTCAAGCCTATTCATGCCTTTGTCGATTATGCCACTCCACACTTATTATTTACCTTACTTTTCTTCTGACCCCACCAAGTCGAGCGTTAGTAATGACCGCTCTTCCCTCAGTAGCTCTCTAAATTGTGATCTTGGTAACGTTTCTGTATGGGGCTTTCACAGTCGTGGGTGGTGGTGTGGTGGTGGTTTAGTCTCTGTCACTATCGTGCTTTGGACCCAGTGGTCCAAGGTTCGAACCCCGCCACCGCCCCCAACTTTGGTGGTAGACAGCTTTGCTGTCGCCCGCTTCTGTACCACGTCTGACCTATTGGGGTCTTATGCGGTTCGCCACTCTTAGTCTCGGGGATCAGGCTACCGGTTACCATGACTGAGCAGCAGGTCTTCATGAATATGGATTCGTCCCATCTGCTGTTTATCACACACTGATCTTTGTGCGCGCACATTTATTCAACATCAGCTTAGGCCACTGAATTATCTGCCGGATAATCAAATTATATTTGCAAATGTCCAATGCATATTATTTGGCAGACTGAATTCTTTTGCATTGTGAAAAGTGCAGTGACCTTTTTGGGATTCCAACCGACGCATGGCTTTTTGGTCTCCACCAGGTGCTCGGCTCTCACCCGTGGTTCTAAGAAGCTCTCTGGGTGCCCAACGGCCACACCCCGGTAAACCGACAAGCAGGCCAAACCACGTCGAGAGTAATCGGGAGCTCAACTCCCGGCAATTGGAGGTCTAAACGTACGAATACGGTACTAACGCGCTAGGCGGATGAGTCGCTGACACGGCTCAACGGTCCAGTGAATGACTTCCCATTCACCAGGGATGCATAGATCCCTACCACCTAGAAACTGTCAATGATAAACTAGTCCCTGGAGGACCACTGGCAACCATGCGCTACCTTTCTGATGCCTCACAGTTAGCACTTGGATGTGCAAAGGTTAGAGCTGCTATCTTGACCTAAAGCCGGGTGACACTGGGGACGTTTCCTGTAACTAACTCCTTAGAA
>UZAN01046615.1:16778-26842 GCA_900618425.1 Echinostoma caproni
TATATTGTGTTGTGCCAACCGATGTCTCTTTCTTCCGACCTAGGTTCCTTTACTGATAATCTTTTCCAAATCCAGTTTTTCGGTTCCTCCACCCGACCGGTTCCAAGTTCAAATCCCAACAAAGGCGTCGAATGTTTGTGTGCTATTCGTTCCGGAGGACCCCTCCCCTCAGTGATGAACAACATTACTTTATCTAGGGTGAACTCAGTCAAATACCTGGTACCTAAAGATGAAATTCTTCGGTCGTCAACCCGCATTCTCAACTGCGTTGGTAAACTGAGGGACCTCTCAGTTCCAGTTTGAAATCTCAGTTAACCTCCCTGTGAGTTATTTCTATTGTTTTATACCATTGTGTAGTTTTGATGTTACTTTATTGCTTTCTGATGATTTCCTATGGTTGATTACTCAAATAAGATTCATAAGACTCGCGCCATGGTTAAATGAATATTAGTGGAGGTTCGTTAATTTCCCTGAGTCAGTTATTTGTGAAACTTTCGATCCTCATCATACAACATCTAGCGCCAACTTTATAAGAAGGATTCTGTGGTGATCCAGCCCTACGTGATGAAGCCTATCCTGTAGTGACGCGTTACAGTTTCTGAAAACCTGCGATCAATCGAATTTGAAAGGTGACGTCAATGACGCGCGTGCGTGTCACGGCATCTGACTGCACGCCATTGGTGGATCATGCAGGCCAATTCGAGACAGTGCATACAGAAGCAGAATTATACAAGCAGTACTGCAGTACGATTGGCGAAAACCTAGATAACAAATGATCTTCTTTTATACATGTTATTTAATAGCCTTTATTTCTTCCAATAAATGAACTTTGAGTTGCCATTCCTATGGCCTTTTCCTCGCGTCTCGTTCACGTGAGATATTGCGAGCTCGTACCATTGCAGCCAAGTACTTCTGTACTCCAGTCCATGATAGCTGATCCTTGCTTGATTCGTGTCCTGTGATTCCTATTGCGTGGTTTGTGTTCCAAGTCCCGTGGGTGTTACTACTACTACTATTACTACTACTAGTACTACCACCACTACTACTACTACTACTACTACGACGACGACGACGATGATGATGATGATGACGATCATTACAGATTCTTCGGTAACCCAATTTGAAAACTCACCGTTCGTTTTCTATGTGAGCTGTGCGCATGTGTCTTTGAATACCTCGGGTCATAGCGTTTGTAGTTTACCCCGTATTACCCTATTCACTGAGAATCACCTGCTCCTCGATGGCTGCAGCCCATAACAGATCATCTGGCAACAGTAGGCTATCTCACCGTCTCACCATTCACGCCGCACGTGTTGCTACACACTCGAACCGAAGCAGTCCCAAACCACCCGGTTGAACACCGAACTGGCACGCTTTCGTTCCCACTCTAGCACAGGCTCTGAATTCCGGCGAATATCATCTCACGCAAACATTTAGCGATATTTGCCTGGTTAACCTAAGTGAATTCATCCAAAACAAATGTTCACACTTCTCGTATCGTTTAGATCAGGCATGGTGATGATTGTGGTGTAAATACGTCACCCGAATAGATGAATAAATCAAGGTGTAGGAACGAACAGTCTTACTCCATCGTTTCAACACAGGTAGCTCCGACTCTGTCAGACTCTATCGACGATTGGTATCCCCAAAAGGGGTTACCGTTCCCCTGTGTCCTGCACCTAAATCTGATTGATCTCATTATTTTTTGGTTGCCAACGTTTCGGGTAACCATGGGTGGTAGCAACATCGGTTGTGCTAATACAAATACTGCGAGGACTCAATGTCACACACACACACACACACACACTTACATCCAGTGGCTGTCCGCAGTTCGTTAGCACTCTGCTACGTTAATAGTAGCTCAATCAGCAGACCATATATATATATATATATATATATATATATATAATAGCTGGGTAAATAGGTTTATCTGCTTCGCCGCCAAACGGCTGCGCTCAACGCCTGGTCGGATCGATAAATCTATACACCCAATTACTGACCCTGGGGGCAAACAATTCAACTCGGAACATGCCTGTGACAAGGCACAGGGTGGGAAGATGAGTGTGTCGGTATTTGACAGATTGAGTAATCACCTGGTTGTGCTAGAAAATTCTAAATTTATCAGCATAACAAATAAAGTTAGTTTTTCTACAGGAAACCATTATAATTGTATTATTTTGTTGACGGCAAGTGTGTGATAACTGATTGCGTGATCAATCAAGCACTTTATTGAATTTTCGCAACTCCTATGCCGATCTCAACAGTCCCGGATCTCTTGTGATTACCAGATCCCAATCTGATATGACACATATTACGGCGAAGCATACCTTGAAATGGAGCTCGTGCAGCACTTGTTCCAAATTCCAGATGCTTGAGGACAAATGGTTTCCAGTCCCGTCTCACACAACTAGAGAAATCTTAAACTAATCCCACAGTCCATGTACACAATGATATTCGGAAGAGATTTCTTTCCGGTATATCGCATCAGGTGGTTATATATGTAGGACAATCGTAGAACAGATATCTGAT
The DNA here is from genome assembly GCA_900618425.1 of Echinostoma caproni. Taxonomy (NCBI): domain Eukaryota; kingdom Metazoa; phylum Platyhelminthes; class Trematoda; order Plagiorchiida; family Echinostomatidae; genus Echinostoma; species Echinostoma caproni. Next base: position 19,308 of record UZAN01046615.1, read on the forward strand.
TGGCCGATTAGATAGCTCAGTTGGTAACGATGATAGAGGCGAACAAACAGAACCAATGTGAAGTGGCCACTTCACAAGCACTGATGATATCACCTCGGCTGCTGTGATGAAACATTTGCAAATAAATTGCCAATTACTCGGGGCGAACAGGCGAACTAGAAAATTTGTCAGTGCTGTTTAATGACTTCCCAGCCGTTTATAGTTGTCCCAATAGACACGAATCACGAATCACAATCGTACTGGTAACCATATTCGGTAAACACGTGTCATCGAGATACAGTAAGGTGGTCAAAGTAGTGCTGGTTCGTTTACTGAGGTAAACCAATGGGATCAAATAATACGTACAAATAAACTTCATTGGTTACAAATTCTAACCAATCACCTGCTTATAGTGTTTCTCTTCCTCACACAGCTTCTGTTTGAACGGCACGATTTCTGATTGGTCCATAATTTTCGTTTGTTGCTCAGACAATTTACTGTGTCACCCATTGGCGGACGTTACCTCGGAGGCTACTAGGATCATTATAACTTTATCGAACTATACGGAATAGTGACTACCCTGTGCTGGACTGTTACAAACGCTTTGTGCTATTTATCCAATCAGTTTACATATAAACAGTTTCATTTGAATAAAACAAGTAACACAATGTGAGCAGAATTGATACTGGCCATCAATTTCGTGTGCTCTCAATCAGCTATCTACACACATTAGGTAGGTTGAATTTTATAGGAAGAATAACAAATATGCAGATTATCAAGTTTGGATTAGCCCATTCGATTTTTCAGTGGCACCAGGCACTCTTGGGAGATCGGTAATTCCCCACGGTTTGTATGCATTCAAATGCGATAGAAATTTTTCTGAGAACCAAAAAAGAGCACTGGACAGCTGTTTCCTGTCCTGTTTGGGACTCGTCAACAGTGCATGTACTTTTGTGTCCCCGTTTCAGGACTCGAACCGCGCACATTTTGGGTTGGGACTTCAAACCCTTACCCCTGAGCTACACGGTCGACGATAATCACCCTGTGCGAATGGCTCAATCAATTTTAGAGTATCCAGCTTGCATTAGCCCCTTCGATTGTTCAGAGGCACCAGGCACTCCTGATGGATATATGAACATTTACATAAATACAGGGATTCGGGCTGAAAGCACTGAGTTTTCGAGTCACCAAAACAAAGTCCTCACGATATCGGATCAGAAATTTGGTACGAACACCGTGGAAGAAACTGTGCATCGTGCACATTGCATCATATCCCCATAGGAATGTTTGGATTAGCCACAACGAGGGAAAAACAAATAAACAACCATTTTTCGGTTGACAACCTTTTCGACCCTCTTGAAGAAGGCCAGTCCCTGGGAGTCGAAAAGTAGTCAACCGAAATAAATGCTACTGATTGGTTTGTGACAGTTTTTAACAGCTTTTGTACACACCACTTTTCTAATCCTATTATCTTCCTTTTCTTATCTCTTTTTCTCTTTTATGAACGCAACATTTGACAGTTGTTTTAACCGGCCTCCTCATTACCCGGCTCGGTATCTTTGCGGTCTCGCTCCGTGATTTTCTCAATTGTTTATCGTTCTGTACCTGGGACCTATGACGGTTTCGTAAGTCACCAATATGTATTAATGTATGTCTATAATAGAAACGAAATTTCAACTGACGTTCAACTGCTTTCCTACGTTCTGGGAATTTGGTCAGTCGAGGTCGAGACATTTCGATTCGTATTGAACGTTTTCCGGATTGCCGTTACATGGTTTTCTCTCGTTGTGGCTAATCCAAACATTCCCATGGGGATCTAATTACCACAGTCACTTGGGTCTGAGTGAAACAGTGGAAGGGGGTGGAATGTTAGCATAGAAACAGTTACGTAATGAAAAACGATTAGCTATGGAGAAAAGAGAGTTGAATAGGGTAATTTATCACGCAGAAATGAATTAGAACAGACGTGGAAAGTTAACAGAGTAAACAAATTGGTCAATTAAGTAGGTCAAAGAGAGTTACGTGATAAGAAAATAAAAACGGGTGAAGTGTGTGTGTGAAGTGAAGAGAACAGACTGAGATGATGTGAAGGAAACGGAGCGGCCAATTACCATAAGAAGAACAATTGGATCACAAAGGCCTTTGGCACGCATAGGTCAGGCTTTAAGTGGCTAATGATAATTGCTTCAGCTAACCTAAGCATCATTGGGTTTCGAACTTGGAGTGTAATATGGAACGCTTTGCATTTGTCAATGCAGTGTCCGGTATCCAGCCACAATGTGTCGTGTCACTGTGCTTGCTGAACGTTTTCCTCCTCGAATTGATAAGTCATTCGGAACATGCTCACCAATTTTGAAAACTGATTCAGAGCACGCCCAACTGATGGAGAATATCAATTTTGCTCATATTGTGTTACTTGTGTGATTCAAATGAATCAAAGAGAGAGAGAGGATGTTTACAATAAACTGTTTCTCTGATATATCAGATATATCAACTTATTCATTCCCACCTGTACGTAACTTAAGTCTAAGTCTAACCAAATATGTACATCCCATGTATTTTGTCCTTCGTTAATAAATCTTTGGACAGACTGAATATCAGCCCATAGTTGGGAATACCACAATCATAAATGGCGTCTAAATGTTCGATCTTTGATCAGGCAAACAGTTTTGTACGTACAGAATTGTTCGCTAATTTGTTGATAACTGCAATCTTCCCAATTTACTTCCTTGTTCGACCTTCCCGGTATCTTACAATAGACATTGATATGTCTGTCGTTCATCTACTTCAATAAACAATTCGATCCTAATGACTACAGGTCAACATAAATTGTGTTGTATAGAGTGTGTCGATAAACTCATTGATGAGTGAGTCCCCACACTGATCTATTGCTCTCATTTTCGGACACATTGGATCGATTCAGAATAATTCTGCTGTCTCTTGTCTATCGTGCATTTTACGAATCAAATTGTTGTCACCCGGATTCCGGTCCATTCCTGGTGTACACTTAGTAGATAGATCATTTGTTCGGTCGTAAATCGGGTTTGTCACAGTCTCATTATTTAAAACCTCGATGTATTTATTTCGTGTGTTCATCAATCACAATGTGCTCGTACAGAATTTGTGTCAAATATTACCATAAATTTGTAAACATTTGATGACAACTGACTGGCTAGATAAATTATCATGCCCCCCTGTTCTCGAAACACAATGGGACTCTGACACACAGCTGCATTTGTCACTCGAACAGTGTCGTGTAGTACACAGCACGATTTTAGGGGACCTAATTGCCATCCAGATAAGGTACAGAACAATCAGAACAGGCGCAATGGATCTGCCTAGTTCGGGGAACATTTGCTGGCAGATCGATGCAAAACTAGTAAACCAATCAGGCATCAAACACGTCAAGGACACAGTCGAGCACATTTCGTTTGGTTTTAACTTGTTGTTGTTGTTGCTGAAAAAAATATGGCCACTCAAATTAACAACTGGGACTGTGAGATTTCGGTATCAGTATCAAAATCCTCATACTACCAAACAACTACATCTGTGCGTTTTTTGCATCTTTGAACGCAATTCCACATATGGTTTTTAGTTCAAAAAATGAGAGATAATAGAAATTCCATTACTTTATTCCCACTTGTTGCCAAACATTGTAAACACACGGATCATAGGAACTCACATAACAATTTCAGTCATTGAGTTTGAAACCGGGGAATCACCCAAAGCCCACAGTTTCTGTGTGGTACGATAAAACAGTTTGCCTCATTTACGAGCACATCGGACGGGCACGCTCAGCGATGTACTTTCTGGTCACTGGAATCCGGTGCGCTGTGTGCTGTACGAGTAACTGAACTTGTGTGTTTTTTCTTCACTTTGACTAGCCAACAAAAGAACTGCTCAGACCGGTACGTTTGGTGGTGATGACCAGGCAACTCGTACAGACATTGGGAACTCAAAAGGGATTGAAAGTGCACCATGATCGAACAAAATGCATTCATAGGACCACCAACCCCCCCTCCCCTGATGCTGAAATGCACCCGAAGCATGACTGTCTAATAATAAAAATTTGAAAATTCCAATTTGAAACCTGAGCGACCAGTAACAGAGGGAGAGAGAGAGAGGACGAGAGCGCTAGAGGCGAGTCCTCAGAAGTGTGATATCTGAATATTTTAACCGTTTTTTTTTGTTACAGTAACTCAGTTCATCACGGGAAAATTGTTAGTTTTCATCATTATCATCATTCTCGTCATCATCATCATCATCATCATCATCGTCATCACTGTCGCCGATTTGATGCACACAAATAATAGCACACAAGTTGTTACAGTCCAATGTGTCTGACTACTTACATTGAGCTCTCGGTTCGAGCCAATCGGATAACAATCGATTTACTCCAAACTTGTTTATGAACATAAACCAGACAGAAAGACCTTGTTATCGTCACTGTTGACCTTCGTCAACACTGCACTGTTATTAGCTCTAAAAAAAGTGATCGTACGAGAGAGAAAAACGAAACTGTACAGAACGATATCACACACAAAAGAGGTAATTCGGCGTGATTTATCACCATTAGTAGGGGGGATTGGTCGAGACGTCAGATCAATTAAATCATTCGAGTTGCACTTAGCATAACCTCATTATTGGTAATGTTTTCGCTGAGTGGAATCATGAAATTCGGAGTGCCTCTGTTGTCTATCATCAGTACACATCGTTCGCCAAAGTACTCCTCTATCCCCCTTTCCATAAACCTTTGTCCCGACGCTCTAAACTGTCAATTGAAAATATCAATCTATCCTTATCAAATTGACCAGTTACGCAATACAGTACAGTGTTTCGTGAATGAAAACCATGAGAAGTGTTATGAATATCCGACGTATACTTCGCGTTAAAGCGATTTACATCTTCATCCTAGCTTTTTGGACTACGTGTGCCTCCACGTGCTTGATCCTAAGCAATTTTCAGAAGGCAACGGTATTAACAGCCGGCATACACAAATTTCATTGCCTTAGCTCTTATTTTCACGAAAATATATCAAAAAGCATTTTCCAGTTCGACACTCACGTGTTTATTTCTTGATTTCAAGTTCCCAGTATCTCCATCAAGGTGAAGGTCGTCCGGTGTACGGTCGAGATGTGTAAATCTCAGGTGTGTCGTGTCACAAGATTTCCGGATGGTTTAATCTTTCAAACTGGACAGTGTGCTAATGTGAATCCATAGGTTTAACAGTAGTATAAATTAATTATCAACGATGCCCTTGAAGGGGGCTTACATGGACAGGAGATTGTAAGATCTCCATATGCTAATTTCGAGCTCTGAAGTTTTATAAGTTCTGTTTAGTGTATGTCAAAACCGAACCTTCATCTGCACAATGTGTCGTTATTTTAACAAAAATAGATTTTGGGCAGTAAGATGATTGCAGGTCACATAAAGATGCTTTTGGCGTGGTCAAGGATGAAAGTAAATTGAGGGAAGCATAAATGCCGAAACGTTTTCATCCGGAATCAGTAGTTTTTCTTATATCACTATACTCGATTATAGTATGCATGAACAACACAATTTTGAGACTAAATAAATGATATTGCTATAGTATCAATGCAGTCGAGTTGAAGTTTGACGCATGTCAGGAGACAAAGTAAGAGTGGGCTGATATTTACGTAGACCGCATTTTCAACGGTCTCGTTTAGATGAACTGCCTGATCAGACACATTTAGCTACTGTCGACCGCAGCGATTGCGGCAAATTGCCACAACGACAATGCTTTTTTGTTCACGAGTTTCAAGCGCCTCACAGTAAAACGAGGTTTTCTTGATTGCCCCAGTCTTCCATTTTAAATACCAGTAGACATTGTGCGGGATCAGCTTGGCAGAAAAGTGGCTCTGAGGTGGTTTGATAACTCTGAAACCGTATGCCAGAAGAGACTGACAAATAGTTGAGAACGAGAGTGCCTCGACGGCTGAATGACAGTATACCAACAAGATGCGCAGATGTGTTTTTCGACGATTATTTTGGGTTTAGCTTGTATGTGAAGTTTGACTTTGCTTCTGCTTGATTTATTTAATCCCGGATGCATCATACATCCAGCGCATTCCCTGAAAGTTTGACAACAAAGTGCCAGTTGAAATGTACTCAGTGAGAGGAATAGGCCACATTCGCTGGTTGTAACTGAGAGGAATTCCACTCTGTGCAAAGAAATCACTCTCACACGCAATCGCATCGAACCTCTCAAACACACGCACACAATGTCCAAAGTACGGCTTCCTAATTTTCGTGAACTGTACTCAGTGATGTTCTCATTGTAGTTATGAACAACGCTCGTACGTGGCACCGCCACCACCACATTCACATTCAGCTTGCAACGCGTGCAGAAGAGTAGTAAGTTATCTATCAGGATATCAGGCTAGATGGAAGGCTGAATAGAGTGCGCCCTCAGAGTATGCATGCACTAATTGGAATTCTCTACCACTCCACGTTACTCCGGTGTCCACAATTGATTCTTTCAAGCACAAACAAGAAGAAACTTTGATAAGTCTCAAATTTCAACATCCGTAGTAGTGGATGAGACAAGGATAACTGGTGAACCGTATGAACCGTAATTCAATCCATTTGTGTTAAACCATATGGGACAAGAAAAGTAACCTCTTGTAAGTAGTTCCCATGATAAAAGTTTGACTTTGATTTTGACATTTAAAAGACACTGGACGAACCAAGATCCACGGTTTCTAAGTGTGAAAAGTATGGGGCTACCACGAAAGACATCTCTGTGCAGAAATAGATTCGAAGCCGTAATAGCTTCTAAATGGGAACGTGTCCTTACCGTTGATCGGTTCGGCCTGAGTACGATCATTTCAGTTGAGTTTCTTCCACTTTTGACCTGTCAGAAGTGAGGAGTGTGCTATCAGGCTACTGACAACAGACTTATCATAGTTATCCATCAAACCATGTCGAGAGATTACCCCGCCGACTCGCTACAGAATTGATAAAGTTCTGTGGTCATTCTACACCCCATGACATCATCAACAAAGCCTCCGAACGACCAATGAGAAGCCAGTGTTCTGGACCAATCACTACCCATCTGGTTCAAACAGGAAAATGGGTCCAGCAAAACACGAACTACGATTGGTGAGTACTGTTCCTTCAAAGACATTCTTTCACTTTCAATATAAATGGTCCTCTACTTTTATGACCTTATTCCCGAATCTGGATGGGTCCATCGTGATGTAAGTATAAAATAATCAGCACGGTTTTGTGTTTCGATTTCAACCGGGATACCCATTCCCGATTCACTTCTATTATCACAAATGCATGAATCTTGATGTGTTTTGTCGAGTAAAGTTTAATGTCATGAGCGGATTGTGCACAAAGTCTCCGCGTTTCACACCATCACCACGAGAATATGGGCAACTTTCTTTCACAAACGAGCTCTTGCCTTGTTGTTGATCAAATTGTGCGCTCCCGGTTTAATGGGAATCCATCTGAGAAATCTTGTCGTACATTGTCGAGTCTACGTTCATTCGATCCAGTTTTGTAAGCTCTATCTTGTGATATCATTCTAT
>UZAN01046616.1:12931-28631 GCA_900618425.1 Echinostoma caproni
ACATGGGATAGCCAATTTTGCAAGTTTGTTGCCTGTATCACATCTCGCTGGTCTGAGCACTGACCTCCAGAGCTATTACTCAGTTGTAAACATTCCGAACCTGAATGTTTACAGGAAAATTGAAAACGTAGGTTGTGCTATCCCGTATACAGACTTAATGATCAGCTACCCGGTGATGACCACTTGGGCAATATGTTTGCGTCCTACCTGTGAGGTTCCGGGTTCGATTTCCATAGGGTCGATGGATTCGCGCCACTGATGAGACCCAACCAGGCAAAAACAACTGTCTGGTGCTTCCCAGCCTTTCTGTTCACGCTTCATCTGCTCTCTGCACAACAAAATCATCTAGATAATTCATTCATCGGTACCAGGGGGACAGAAGATCATCGACTACGCATACAAGATTCACGAAAATGATCTTGTGTTTCTGGAAATTTAGTTCTTATTTTCCCACTTATTGGTGTGTTGAGTTTATGGTCGTTTCATCCAATAAATGATATCATAGAATCATCCTAATGGTTCTTCTAGGTTGGGTTGTTTCAGAAACATTTCCCAGGTGTACAGATGAGAATCTTGCGATAAAAGCAATATATGTGTGTGTAATTAAACATATCGCTTTGGTCGTTTGGTGTGGTTATTCAAAGGATTACTGTCGAAATTCTGTTAGCTTTCAGTACATATTAAGGGACTATGATTTAGAATGAAGACTGGATTTGAAAAAGCACCTACTTCTAGGAGGTTTCATATGGCAGATGATAGCAACATAGCGTCCATTTCTGGTTTAAGAAAACTTATCTGGATTGAATGCCACATTGTAGTTCACTCTGAGTGAAATAATTTTATACTAACAATAGTTCTTAGTTCTTTGCAGTAAGTTCATGGTAATAACATCTTATTCGAAATAGCTATCTGACCATCGGCTCATTTATGTCTGACTGCATAACTATTTAATCTTTTTGATTTATCAATCAACTGCTGAAAATGAAAAAAATTGAGAGATATAAGCACCAGTTTCGCTAGAATTCAGCTCTGCCATTCTAATTATTACTCAATCAGGGCTATACACCACATTACTAGCCCAGATATATCTTATTTAGTTGATCAGTTGTAGCTATTCATCCATCACACGTTAAACGTTGAAATAGTTTAATTGTTGACAATGGTGATTGGTATAGACGATGTACTCAAATACTTGGCATGTAGGGTTCACGGGTTTTATACCAACTAACCAAGATAGGCCGATTCAAACTTTATGTGAAATCTGTGGCTACGGCGTCTGGCAATGAACCGGCTGGAAAATCACTAGAGCACATAGAACGGGCGATGTATCAGATGCAGATACGACCAGTAGTAAAGAATCAACCGAATGCATCCTTTTGGGGGACGCTGGAACACCGGTTCAACTATTCATTTGCTACAGTGGCTAAAAACTGTTCTCGAATAAAGGTGTTGCGAAAATATAAGTCCTGGACACTAATTTACTTGAACACACTGTTTTATTTGTGCAATAATTGCAGTGATCAATTCGACCCCGATTAAAGTGTATTATCCTTTGAATTATCACAAAATTAAGGTTCACGTACTTCATTTTGGTTCACAGTTTTATCTGATAAGCCATAAACTGAATACAAGTTTCTTTTTTATGTAAGTTTTATGTAAGTTCTGAGATTATCAGCCACTTGCTGATAATTTCTAACCTGTGTATGTTGACATGTATATAGATCCAGGAACTGCATGTCACTAGGATCAGAGGCCAGCAATTCTAGTGTAAAATGAAAACTAAATGTGGATTTCTCATTGTTAAATCAGCGTTCAAAAGAAGACTTCACTCGTCAAGTGAGGTTGCATCGTCACACTAAGCAATTCTGTTGAATTTAACAGATTTATGAAATTCATTCAGATAGAAAAATTGTAACTACTGACAAAACACAAGTAGTCAAAACAGTAATATGCAAATATGACCCACCCTAACGAATGTTGGAGGCATTTTGTTAAATGATACAACTTTTTTCGTAGCCCAAACGCTCCGTAATTTCTGGGTGTCCAAAGCACTGGGATTGTTTAGACCCATTTTCGTTCGGTTAACGGATGTTCATGAGAGAATAATTTAAGGTTTTATATCTTCCCTGGAAAAATTATTTTATTTCACCAAGTAGGCCTGTGTGTTCTTTATACACGTTACTCTCTTATCACCAATGTGGTATGCATGAACACTCATAGCAGCATTTGCCGAATATTCCCTGCTCAGTTAAGTTGTTTATATCAAAGTCTGACTATCAGGTAACAAATATTTTTCATAGAAACCTCGGTCCATATTGTTTAGGGATGTTTTGATCGCTCTGTGTACTAGTGGGCACAAGATTCTGTTAAACTATACTTCCAAGACTTGTCACAATGATGACAGGAGTAATTAGTTCCTTACGACAATAGTGTGATATCAGATTGATTTCTAGTAAGTTGATGGTTAACGCCAAATTGGCCAGCGCAATTGGGGAGATTCGTAAAACGGCATCGATGCCTGTGGCCTCTGTGCTAATAACACACATATTAACACACCTACCGCTTAGAAAGCTCTTCTTGTGGTTTTTTATTCACCGATATCCTTTATTCAAATTATAAGCCCAATGGGAGGTTGCGAATTACAACCTTTTTTCAGAAACAGGTTTCCAGAGGATTTGAACTTTGATAAACAGACTCCGTTTTACAATCGAGTACTTGAAGTGCAACGTAAAACATTTAAACCATTTTCAAGCAGAACATTAGTTTTTATCCCCACTGAATGCTTCTTCCGTCTACCTTTTTCAAGTGAAAGAGAGCAAATTCAGTGATTTAAAAATCACTCTAATTACACAAAAACTGTGTGCGAATCCGTTGAATTCAACCTGTTATGTGGTGATATTCGTTCTCGTTCTAATTAGTCTCTGTCGTTTCAAACACTTTCTTCATGTTGCCAACTACCGATGACTATTAGGGCTCCCAGCGCGGGTTTATAAAGAGGAGCACAGAATTTTGGGCTGATGGACGACGGATGTGTCATTCAGTTACAACAAATTCTCCATCAGCTACGGTGAGGAAAAATTTGTTAGAGATTAAGTATCTGTTTTTCGCAATCAATCCAAAGTTCTCAGCGTGATTAGCCCTATTCATTTTCTCACATCACAGATGTCTATGGCTCCATTTTTAATTAGACAGTTGTTGTAGTTAGCTAGGTCACTAAACCTACATATGTAGTATGTTGCACCTGTTGATAGTACGACTCTTCTGAGACAATATTATGTTTCGTTTGATCTTCTCAATGGCCAACTTAAAACAAGCAAGCCTATATATAGCACATGGGTCTATTCAGTTATGGTGTCATATATGTGTGCTATACATATGCTAGTTTGCTTTAGGCAAGCGATTAAGATGAGTAAACGAAATATTAACATCTATTGACATTTTTCTTCTTTCAATGTCACGTTCAACAAAATGGATCATCAGAGTACAGTTAAACAAAAATAACTCTCACGGTCATCCATGAAAACATGGAGTTGTCGAAAATGATTTTGAGTAATTCTGTCTGATATGTTCTGTCTAGTAAGTCCAATTTCTTTGCATTGGAACATCATTCATAGGATTGTTTGGTCGAAAACTCAAAACCCAGGTATAGTTGAAATCATTCGGGGTGTCACATAAAGCCAAAAAGCTTACTCTACGATTGATATCATCGTCATCATCATCATCATCATCATCATCATCGCCAGCATACTAATCATCATCGTCATCAGCGATACCTTGAGCATAGTTTTGCTGATCGCTCACAAGTCTCACAAGGTACAAAAATTAAATGAGAAAGCACAAGGTGGATAGGATTTGGACCTAATTGAACGGAAACAAAGAAAGTAAATTTCTTTGGTTAAAACACAGAGTACACAAACTAACTGTGCATACATACTCTTTCAAGTATTTTGAAGTGATAACAATGATAACAAGTACGCCACTGATGTCAGTTCGCTGCCATGTCTTTCAGTATCTTGATGCAACTGGTGACAGCGTCCTCTGGATCTGAACCTGGAAGATTGGAGACACCTACTCTATCTAACTTCTTTATATATTTCTTCGTACTCTGTTTCTACGTCACGTGGTTTCTTCTAACCTGGAGCCGTAACTGTGACTAAGGCGTGGTGCGGTAGATGGCAGCTGGGGATATGCGATGTGTATCCTAACCAGTGAAGACGAACAATCTGAATGCGATCGTTCTATTATTCGGTATACTAAATTCCCGGTACATAGACACGTGTGTAGTTACTTCAGTCTGGAACCAAGAAATAGAAATGTATCGTTGACCACTTACCTTCATTTACATCGAGCACCTGGGTAACTCCAACTTGAGTTGGTGATGGGAAAAAATAGTTGAAAGTTATTCGTTTACCATTTCTTGTGAATAAATTGGGATGTTACTCAAGGACCGGAATATAAATTTCTCACGAGAGCCAGGAAAAATCACTGCCCAGTTGAAAACATTTCTTGATTTATGAGGCTATTTTTCTGTACTTGGCGTCCTTTCCTTTATAAACTAATGGATGTCTTTACAAATGGTGACAAAAAAACATTTAGATGACTGATTTATAGCAAAGTTTCAAGTTACTGACTAATCTTACCTGTCATTTGAAGTCCCACGTTATTTCACATTGCACATGCAAACTCCGCTCAAATTTCTGACTTGCTATGTAGAACGGAAAGTGCACCTATATGATCAATGATGAGCGTTATTAAAAATGTCGAGAATTTTTTAAAATCCAAAGAAAATTACATGCATCTGCTATGCTCAAGATGTGGTCTTTAGTTTTCAAACTTGTGGCAGATATTTCGGGATCGGTTGGTGTTTTCTGTTAAGTATTAGGACAGTGAATAGTTTAAAAAGTTAAGTCTTGTGCGACTTGTCGTATAATGTAACTTACTAACTAAACAGATTTAGAAGTATTGCACGGATGTTCAGTTTTGCTCGTTTGGAATCAAAGATAATGCATGCTGATTGAAACTGTGACGAATAAGACGAGTACTGGTAGATTTATCATCCCCCCTTAAGCATCCTTTGGTGATAGCGGCAATTTCGATCTAGATTGTTTCATCAAATGAAGTTTTGAGTTAAACAGTGCATGCACAGTATTAGAGATAGCGTGCACGATATTTGTGGAGTTGTGATAAAGCTTCGCGGGGTCACTCACTCAGAACTACATCAATTATTCGGATTTACTTGGTCGCCTGTAACGGAAAATCTTTGGCTTACGAAATCAACTTTTATCTTTATATAAGAAGCGTGAATGCGATCCGAAGGAGTGATAGACGACAATCGGATGAACCCGTCTAAGGAGTTAAAAATAGGTGAGGTTATGATCAATAGTCACAGAAATGTTGAAGATTATACCGAAGAGGAAGGACAGTGACCTCACTCTCCAAGAAAAGAAGAGAAGTTTACTCCGTGTTACAGTTGAGTGAGAGCACAAAATTGCCATAAGATCGATTGGAAACCACTCTCATACTGTGATGTGTTAAAACTTTTAAAAAGTTGCAAGTCGTCTTCTTCTGCAGGCCCGGATGACTTACATCCAGCCCTCTTCAAATTTGGTGCTGCTTCACTAGTTGGGGCAATTACCTCTATTGTAAATGAATCTCTTCACACTTCTACTATCCCCGACTGTTGGCGACCGGTCACAATCATACCAGTCCCCAAAGCATCTAAATCCTCTATCCTCTCCAAACGTTTTCGTCCCATAGCATTAACATCTTCAGCTCTTAAATTGACTGAAAAGGCCATCCTCAAACGCCTTCAGCAGTCCATAAACATTCCCAGTGATCCGTTACAGTTTGCTTACCCTGATTCATTTTATCACCAAATCGTTGAACAGCTCTGTTAAGTCTGTTCGGTGTGTTTTTCTCGACTACTCTTCTGCATTTGATTCCATTCCTCGATCTAAGTTGTTACAAAAACTGGAATCGTTTGAATGTCCCAAGCAGTTATTAGCTTGGCTATCCAACTATTTTACCGATAGGGTACAAACCACTAGATTGGGGAAGACCATATCGAAACCCTTAGTCAACAACTCCGGGGTCCTTCAAGGAGCTGTGCTATCCCCATACTTATTTGCCACTTATATTTGTGATATTCCCTGTGTTTCTCCCGCACGAATTTTGAAATATGCAGATGATGTCGTGTTGTGCCAACCCATTTCTTCTTACTCTGATCTAAGTTCTTTTACCGATAATCTTGATCAAATTCAGTCATTCTCCTCCTCATCGGGGCTAACCCTGAACCCCAGTAAATGTGTTGAGTGTTTATATAGTTTTGCTCGCTCTCCATATCCGACAGACCTCGCAGTGATTAATAGCAATCCTTTATCCAGGGTGAATTCTGTCAAATATCTTGGTGTAACCATAGACAGTAATCTTCATTGGTCAACCCACATCCACAACTGCATTGGTAAACTGCGACGCCTTTCATTTCAAATACGAAAGCTCAGGCAGTTTCGCGCATCCCAGTCAGTTATTTCTACTTTTGTTTATCAATGTGTTTTCCCCATCTTACTCTACTGTTCCCCGGTTATTTTTCCTGGTTTACTCAAACAGGACTTCAAAGTCTTACGACGCGGTCTAACCATTATTAGTCGTGTCTCTTCCATTCCTGTGAATAAATTAGCTGTAAAGCTTTCCGAGTATCACGTAACTTCCTGTGTGAAATTTGCCGAGAGGATCCTCACAGATCCGGACCACCCATTGTATNCTTTTACCGATAATCTTGATCAAATTCAGTCATTCTCCTCCTCATCGGGGCTAACCCTGAACCCCAGTAAATGTGTTGAGTGTTTATATAGTTTTGCTCGCTCTCCATATCCGACAGACCTCGCAGTGATTAATAGCAATCCTTTATCCAGGGTGAATTCTGTCAAATATCTTGGTGTAACCATAGACAGTAATCTTCATTGGTCAACCCACATCCACAACTGCATTGGTAAACTGCGACGCCTTTCATTTCAAATACGAAAGCTCAGGCAGTTTCGCGCATCCCAGTCAGTTATTTCTACTTTTGTTTATCAATGTGTTTTCCCCATCTTACTCTACTGTTCCCCGGTTATTTTTCCTGGTTTACTGAAACAGGACTTCAAAGTCTTACGACGCGGTCTAACCATTATTAGTCGTGTCTCTTCCATTCCTGTGAATAAATTATCTATAAAGCTTTCCGAGTATCACGTAACTTCCTGTGTGAAATTTGCCGAGAGGATTCTCACAGATCCGGACCACCCATTGCATGCAGAACTGACACTTTGTCATTCCCATCATTCAACACGCTCCCAATTCCGTCAGATTTCATCTCGAATTAATGCATACCGCAATTCACCCATACCGTATCTTGCTCGTCTACTCACAAACAAAGAGCGAACAATGAGTGAACTTTGTCTTAACCTTGGATTATGAATGTCTCCATACCTGCGAAAACTTTTCCTACCGTTGATTATGTACATTGTGACGGTTAGCGTGTATGCTTTTTAACTGAAATGTGAGCTCCAGTGCTGGCAAAAGTTATACACAATACAATACAATACAATACAATACAATACAATACAAAATCGCATTTGGCAACGGTTGGTTTCGTCACACCTACAGGGAAACAGTATTGAATTCCACTGAAATTACGAAAAATGGATTTCTCACGGTTGTTTTCCTCTCCCTTTTTCCTTTCGATAAAATCACAACTGACTATATTCACCCATGCCCAGTGGTTTGTTTATCTGATTTCAACAGTATCCAAAATGTGTTAGTTGGTTGATTTTTAATTCGCTTTAGTTTAGAATATATGATATTGCATTGGATATATACAATGGGAAAGCTGCGTTGCTTGTCATCAATCACTAGCACACCTGTTCAGGATTGACGTTGTAGGAATAATTGAGGGTGACAAAAGCAATAGGCTCACCGTTCAGTCAGACGCTTTGCACTACACGCATACTGAATGCCCCCTTTGCCTTTTATCGTCGTTGATTGATCGGGTGCGACTATAAGTGCCTTGACAACAACAGCAAACACAACAACACAATCCAGGCAACGTGGTTGTTGGATGCTTTGCCGTTTTCATGATATTGGTTGACAAGCTGAGTGATAAGACTATGAATGAGTTTCTTATATCTTTCTTGTGCAAACAAATGATCGAGACCTTGAATACCAAGCTGAATCATACTAATCATCCAGCATATGCTGTTGTTGTTGTCGTCGTTATGTCTTCCGCGAGCAGGTCAAGCAGAAGAGACAAAAACCGCGGATATTGCTGCTCAATTTACTAGAGGAAATTAATCATCCGGTTCAATTGTGTATTTTACGCAATCAGTTCAAGTTGTCACCCACTGACAACTATATTTTTGTTTACACTTTGGTTACATTTGTCAAAAGATACGCTTAAACGGTACGGATGCATATAGCGGATGGAAACTTAAAAGAGGAGCTGATTGTAAGACAACGGTCAATCTGGAGTCGTAAATCGCAACGTAGAAATACCAGTTGTGGATTGAATGAGACTAGCAAACAACGTATATTGATTGTGTGAAAACAGATGCTTCGTTGGTTCCGCGTGGCAAGTACACTTTCATAAAACAAATGAAATCTCCTTGACCGTTCCTCAGCAACTCATGCACAAAATGCATTCAGGTTCATTTGCATAGTTGCAGCGGAACCCTATTGAGTAGTCCTGTATTAGGTAGGCGGTTGCTATCTGATGGGATCCATGATTTCCAACATGGGCAACAGATGGTTAGTGTTCACGTGTAGTAAGCTGCTGAAGCGGTTAGCGCATCGGACTATCGACTCCTTGTCCTCGAGTTTGAATCGCATTGAATTAGATATCGAGGCAATGTTGATGATTTCTAATGACTTGGATCATGCAGTAGTGGAGGTTTTTTAGTGTTGTGTGCCAGGTGAACTCTTGCTGATCACCAAAAACAAATGACAGAGCGTTGTGATGGAGCTGGGATCTGATAAATGATCTGAGTGTTTAGTATTTTACCTGTTTCGAGTCACGAATACCTTGGGACCATTGCATTTTAGGCATTGGCTTAATGATTTTGCGGAGACCAAGGAAGCACGGAATGTAGATCACTAAAGTTCATGCTACGATAAATGTTGTGGGTATGTGACTAGGAGTCATCTCGGGGGAAATTGTGTGAGTATGTGGTTCCGTATGAGTGTCATCTGATTTGAAGCATAACATGCTGATCTACCTGATTGGGAAAACATCGAAATTTACATAGACCATCTTCCACACAGACCAACCGTATCCTATAGCCAGTATTCCCATTCCTTATAAATGAACCAAGTTTATGCCACCTACTGTAAGTTAAGCCGTGTGCGTTCGCGAATACTCACTTGCTACAAATGAGGCACCTTCAAACCAATCAGGTGAGCGAACGTTGGCTTGAAATCGAAAGACGTTGAGCCTTTTCAACTCACGGGAACTTTAAGCACTATAAGAAGCCTTCAAGCATTCATTGACGAGTAGAAAAAATGGGGGTTAGAATACCCACGGTGACTTGAAATAAACAGCAGAGGAATACAGATTTGCAGACATCAGTCGTGTTCATTTTTGTTCCCTTCTTATTTCACATTTGCACTTTTGAAGGTAGTAAGTAGCCTGGGTGTAGTAATCTCTACATTAACGTCTTTTTGATGTTTCACATTAGAACAGCGATCAGATTTCGATCCCTTTCGATTTCCTGTAAATGATTTCAACCAGCATTTTTAACTAATCATCGCATTCAATCTTATTGCTCACCAGTGATCTATTCTGTCTGTCAATCACTTAGCCTGTCGGTTGTTTAATCACTCAACCAGTCAATTGAATTAGTATCAGTCAGTTCAACAATTGGTTTTCTCCTCCGATATATAATGAAACGGTTATGCTCTGATACTGGCACAATTTTTTCGTCGTGGTACTACACCGAATCATGGAGAAAGTAGCTTGCAATCGGTTTCCCTTAACTGCACAGAGAAGTTGTTTTCCCCCAAACGCATTCTGGCACAACAGTGGCTCAAGTTAAACGTGTCGTTCTTTGACGTTCTTTGATCCCCGAACTCGTATGATGTCATTCGGTAAAATGTTCACATCTCTGCTCCAAACATAGATAATTTGAGTACTCAGTGTACCGAGCAGTCAGTTTTCCGCCTAAGATCTTCAAGAGTTGATAACACTTTATCACATGCATTCATTTTTTTCAGTGTTCCATCATTTTTCCTGATAAAACGAATTCTACAGTGGTACAAAGTTTGGTTCAAGTGAGTCGTGCAGTTTACAGCCTAGAGAGAGAGAGAGCACTGAAACAATGCTTCTTTGAAGTATCAAAAAACGGAAAACTGCTTGGATGGATCACGTGATTTGTCCGAAACGAATCTGTACTACTCTGATCAAGTGAACAGCAAAGTTTAGCGTCTGATGTGCGGGACAACCGTCTGAATGAGTCAAATGAGTTGTGGCACGCAATCAGAAATTTATTCGCGCACTATCGACTTATTTAGTCAAACGCTGTCCTGGTTCGCTAACTTTTATTCCCGCATGCAGTCCACGTTACTTGAATAGAATTCCGGCGTTGAAAAAGAATACCCATCAAGAACTTACATTTGTATACTCATGGTGTTTTAGACACCATGCACACATCCGCTGTTTATAGGAAGTGCTTTTTCTTATCATCACTGCATCTTTGTTATGAATTACATAAACCCAGTCCAAATACTCTGGATTTAGCACTCGTTTGATGGCCGAAAAAATACTTTCTGTTTTATAAGGAACAACTTAGCTTCCGGGTAATGGCCATCTGGGAGAACGTATTCGACGTAGTTGCTTTCAATACTCAGATTGGCATTCCTGAGAACCAATTCATCATGACTACTATGTTAGAAAGCTCCATTCGACCGGTTGTACAAATTGGAAGCAACTTGAGTGTGACAATTATCGCAGAAACACCAAATTGTTATCAAACTAACCCACTTGACAATCGTTTTGGTATAAATTATACACACGTGACAAACAGCATCGTGATTCCTGCTGCTAAAAATCATCATTTTCGATCCTGCAAATAAACTAGCATGTTTTGCAAAAAATCTGCCATTCCTAACTTATAGCTTTCCATTTCTCGTCACCTTTCTAGGCAGTACGGTAGACAGATTCATTTTAACTACATGAACATCTTACGAATGAAAACAATTCTGACGAATAGCGTATGTAAGCTACTGTGAATCACGTAAAGAAATCACAATATAAACCTGGAAGACACGTAACTAGTCGCTTATGTTGGCGCATCTAAACACGACAGTTTTTTAATAAATAAATTACAAAAATTCTTTTCACTTTCTTCTTAAATTTTGAATATAAAGATGTACATCCAACTAGCAGGAATAGAGCTGCGGCCATACAAAGGCTACCTGGGGAAAAATGGCTAGATGGGCAGCTGTAGAGCGGTTGGAATCCGGGACTTTCAGGTTATTATTTTCATGACCTTAACCGCTTGCAATTGCAGTTATGGATCGGTAAGTAACACTAAAACCTGGATTTTATAAGGCAAGATTTAAAGACGAGTTCACAAAACATTTTTGTGATGTTGTCGGTTAGCACCCTACAATCATTTCGAGGTAGTTAAAAAAAAGAATGGAGAAGGACTTTCGGGCACATCTATCAGTAAGACTTCGATTGATCGATTACTGGATGGACATCACTATTCGGTTAATAAGCTGACCTTCCAACCCATGGAGTGGAACTCGGAAAATTTCAACTTAAAATGAACGGAATATGGCGACTGGTTACAGTGATCGGCCAACGCAACACTGAGGCTGCATATCAACGAGACCAACTACAACATATGCTGCTGTCGCAGCTATAGACGATCCAAAGTGGACTGTAAGGCCGTTCAAAGCTTCCTATCCAGAAAAGGACCCAAAATAAACGAAATAGCACGTTTATCTGTCACCGGTATCTTGAGATATGAATGCCATACAAAGAGTGCTTGGCATGCTTTCAATGGTTTTCTATTAAATTGCTCCATGTCAATCACTAGTGAGAAGCCACATGTTCCAATTGTTTTTAAATTTGACAACACGCCCGTTCATTGGAAAGCTTTGGATGCGCAATTACATGAGAACCACCGAATTCGACTTTTTACACTATACATCTGCTTTTTTAACCCACTGAAAGCGGTCATCAGTAAACTCAAACAAGTAAGCGTTTTTAATTCTTTATTCCGTTTATCATTTCGCACATTAAAAAATCCTTCACTGAAAACGCTGAAGCCATGCGAGGTGTACCAAATGGTTTGACGATAAGGGTACATCGTGTTAACCTTCTCCAATCAATATGTGGTATGACATTTGATACAATTACGACAGTCAGCTGCGCAGTATACAACCGTCACATTCTCATTTCTGAAGCAAGCTTCGGGACATCAAAATTTGTAGGAAATAATTTTTTTGACATTCGCCAACCTATTCCGACTATTCCGAGAGTTTTGAATCTGACTCCCCTAGAGCAATGTAACTAAAGTTTGTGTATCGAGGCTTAAGAACTACGGGTCGTGGCTAAAGCATTGCGAGTTTTGGCTAAATGATTACGGGTCGAGGCTAAGGGACTGCGGGTTTTGGTTACAGCCTGATAAGAAATGGTGTAGAATGACATGTAGGCCCTTCTGCGTGCACAGTTCACAGTTCCATCATTTGAAAGGAACCGCTTCTGCAAGCTGGATCAACTAAGAATTTAGCGTGACGGAAACACTTCTGAGTGGCGTGGTCACGTTCACCTCTTGTCCAGTCTCTAACATGAGACGAATGATCGATGACAATAGTTTGTGGCGTTGTGGATAACCGTTGACCTTGATCTGTTGGGTGTGATTCGTTCACCGGTTTGTTAACCCACATAGGGATGTGTTTGACTACTCTTTGTCTAGGCTGTCGCTTGGATCTGCCTGAGTAGGTAGCCGAACCCCCACAGACGAAGTGGTACAATTGATGGGATTTGGCATACTGTGAAAGCGGTTGTATAACTGGTGGAGCATTCTGTCACATGCGTGGACGAAAACTGGCTCAACTGCGTTGAATGTCTGTTTGATGAACGAACTTGGGCATTGTTGTAGTAAATGACTCGGGTCGTTACCCTGGACCGGTAGGCATAGGGCAACCTCACACTTCGGTACAGAGATCTGTCAAATCGAAAATCTTCGGAAATAAATTGCGCAATACTGTGCTGCTGTGTTGTCTATTCAAAATCATTCCGGGAAACGGCTATTACAATTTCTCGAAAAGGTAGACAAATTTATTAGGATATCTGAAATTGTGCCACAAAATTTTCACAATAATTATTTTGCCCGTTTGGTCGGTGGATAAGGCAAATTTGTCATTGCTTCTGGCGTCCGTACCACGTTTGTACCTCGTATCGTACATAAGGCGTACACAGAGTATTTCTCAGCAAACCATAATCTTCCTAGATGATCTTGTGGTGTAAAGTTGAGACAACTTACAATTTTCTAAGAGTCTAACTAATTTGAATTTTAACATCAATTTCCCCTATCAATACATTTCAATTACTTTTAAGGTACATTTCTCACGATTGAATCCACTTGATTTACCGGTGAATTTTCACTTGATTTCCCCAGCTCCGGTTAATAATTCCATTGAATTATTATTTTTGCAGAACACTCCGTTCCCGACAACAAACTCTGCTCTGTAACCATTCATACTTTCCCAATAGTCTGCATGAATATTGCTATCCTGCAAGTGATATTCTACTATAAGTGTCAACAGAATACCACCAGTCTTCCATTTCGTCTGTTCGTCGAGCTTGGCAACTCGGCTGGTGATGAAACGTTTGTAAACAAATTGTCAGTTTCGGCGAACAGGCGAAATGGAATTAAGTTCACTTGAGCTATGAGAACCGCTATTCAAAACATTTTTAACACCAATCTGGAAATTTCCTTTTATCTAATTGTTTCTGTGGCATCTTCAGAACTGAGAAATTCCTCAATCTTACCTCAAAACATATTAATAACTGCTTTCTGGCATTTATTTATTGCATAGCAATTACTTATCTATGATTCTCTGATTACTTTGGTCCCCATTAAATCTGAAAGTTTTCTACCGAGTTCATACTTCTTTATTTTCTTTCACACTTTTTTCATTTTTCGTTCCTTTCATTGAATACATAATGATACAATTTTCAGAAAGAAGGAAGCGGTCAATCTTGGGGTTGCTATACACACAGGTGATGTTTCGGTGACGTTACTATTGGGCCAAGGCCGCTCACTCGTAAAGTAATGCACTCGTTACTCTCGGATGCAGACACCGGTTCAGTTTCCTTTCCCGTTCTACGAAGCACTGTTACATAAATTGCTGTTTTATCCTAGTCTGTTCTAAAGTCTACCATGTCGATTCGATACTCACCAATTCAAGCAAGTTTGAGATATACACTCTCACTTCATAGTATCTAACAAATGGAATATACTGCAACTAAAATATTTCATGAACTAATCTCAGTTGGTATCTCCCAAACTTGGTGGTCTTCGTAGCCATTGGTTACAATGAGTTTCACAGAATAACTGACGCTTTAGCCACGCCTGAAAATTCTAGGGGCGCAGATTCTGCAGAGCGAACCTGACACATTCTGCATCAGATCCTCGTACTACACGTTCCGCACAGCCGTGCATGCATGGTTCACACACTTCTTCACACCCCCTTAAATCCAATCTTCATATTCTGGTGCAGAGCTTGTAAATGCATTATTCATTAACAGTGGTTTCTTCTGGACTGAATATTTCTTATCTTTGGGTGAAGGTGGCAGCACGGTGGCATTTCTGATACGATTTCGTATAAACAAAGATATTGGAACACACACGGAAACATATTCATGCATATAGTGGAAGTTGATAAAAGACGGTTTTTATTTGTGGAGCATGACACTTTTGTTTCGTTGCGATCGAAATTTCCCTGCAAATGTCCTCGTGACAACCATTTTTCACAGGAAAGATTTATGAATAATATGTTCGTCTCAAAGAATGAATATGTTAAATTAGAGTATCGTTATTTGAGTAAGCCTATTTGATTTTCCACATACATCACTCAATGCTTAGTCTTATTGCCTCTTTGTCAAGGGTTTCACTTTCTTACTAATCGCCTGCAACTCTTAGACTGGGTGAAGATTCCATTTACGATAGAAGTTATTGTGACAACAACAAGAACACAACAGCTGTCGACTATCAAACCAGAAGAGCTCAATCAAAATGTTCAGCACTATTAGTGACAGGCTAGAGTGTTTTTTTCCAAATAAACAACACCAAAACCATATTCGCATATGATCCAATCGAGCTCAAACCCGGGCCCATTGGCTTCGGGTTCATATTCGACAGCTCATTCCACCATGACAATGTCTGATTTGCAACTGTGAAGCTCAAATCATCACAAACAACCGAGCAGATCTAAATGTTAATCAACCGGACCCCGTGTGATGAGAACAAAAGGGTTTCATGTCCCTCTATCACTATGAGCAGTTATTCCACCGGGAAGAAATATTCCGCTGCTCTCTCCGTGCAATAAGAATCACGGCTTTGGATTGAAAAAATCGCTCCTGGTAGTTTTTCACTGGCGTACATTCGCCAATTACAAGTAACGAGTTACAAAAATGAGAATTTGCTGATCGCACGACAAG
>UZAN01046618.1:1702-18971 GCA_900618425.1 Echinostoma caproni
CAAACGGAGAAAGTTGACCTTTTTCGCGGTGGGAGTGGCCTATTTACCACGGCGAAGTATTTGGGTGGGTGATCATAAACATTTTCACGAGAAAATTGAAGATAATCTTGATTCACGGCTCCTGATATGACGATGTATTTTGATTTTTAATGACCGCTGTATATAGTGCCAGCAGTTTCCAACCTGCCATAAATTGATTGTTTTCTTTTCGTCCTATGTAAAAAATGAATGATAAAACGACTGCTTTTTAATGGAACATAAAACTCCAACCCCCCTTTCTGTGATATATGCCGAAACTGACAATGAAAGTCCGACCAAGGTATCTCCAGACACCAAAATAATAAAAACAAAGTTTGGGAGAATAAATAAATTCCGTCCTTAACCCATAGTACCTACGAAGTAGTTGTCACATATGTCGAAATAAAACAGTCAACCTGGAATCACACATAGTGTGGGTGGAGCAGTATCAGACTGTGTCAAACTATAGGCTGTTTGAACCAGTGACTGAAACTTCTCCGAAATCGGCTGGTCAACCGAAACGGTTCCATTAGATTGTACTGTTCTGTATTGACTCGTGCAAGCAACTATACCTACATGTAAGCCATATTGAAGAAACCCTGTTGTGCATAGTACATGGGAAAACGACGAATCATTTAACCATCGGGAAAACTAGGTGCGGGTTTGGTTATAGCGCTTCCTCAACGAGGACAACGTTGCGATTGCGAAGTGGTCATATGGTAGAATTGGCGACTTTGTTCTTAGGATGCAGTTCAATCCAAGAGGATTACCCACTTATTAAGAATTCCGATACCAGTAGAAAAAGCTGAATCTCATGGAGCTGCAGCGGGTGGTTGGTATGCGGTGGATGGTACACAGTGTACCAAGAAGAATGTCACCGTGATGTTGATGCACAAAATTCAAACTATGAACGCCAGTGGACCAAGGATCATGAGCAAAGAATTTGTGACTAAGCAAGAGCTCACGAGTATAGCAGGTAGTACCGCGATAAGACGAAGTCTGGAAATTTCACTAGAACACAAGATGTTTGCATCGTCTGTGAAGTAAGATATTAGCGTACAAAGCTACAAGCGTCCAAAGTGAATTCACTAAACGGTTCCGGAAATACCACTACAATTTTTGAATGGAATGGGTGTACTAAAACTTTATGTTCAATCCAAGGTAGCTTTCAGAAGGAAGGGAGGGCATTGACGATTGAATGAGAAAATCATGTTTGGTCAAGCCCAGATAAAGCGGAACCCCTCCTCAACCATTTTCATGTCGTTTATGGGTAGAACACTAAAACTGAATAGTTAACAGTGCGGCAGAAAGAAGTCATTAAAAGCCATAAGGTCGTGATCTCATCAGATCAGGTTTATCATGTCCTAAGGAAGCCTGTAAAATTGATAGAGTCAGGGGGTATCTACCCCGTTATCCTAAAAGCTTTTTTCTCATGGACTGGCTACTAATATAGACCCTGTCTGTTCAAAGGGATTGTGGTATGAAACTCAATCAAAATCATCACCTACTCCGCCAGATATCGCTGGTTCTAAAGGTTACCGAAAGAGTACTGCGCAACCGGATCAAGACCTACGTAGTTTTGTCAGCAGTACTATCGCCCCACCAGTAGGGATTCAGAAGAAAGCATGTCTCTCAAACCATATTTTCTCTTTGATGAAGTTACTGAGAAGTTGAACAGTGTGGAGAGAGTTGGAGTGTATCTCATTACTGACTTTTTTCTCCCCCTTTGAATCATCCGTCAAGGCGTCGCGCGGTAAACCGTGATTCGTATGTCCAAGTAACAAAGAAAACGTCACAGAATTCCGGCATGGATGACATCAAAAGTCAAACAGGTCCATTCAATTGTTCTGATTGGATAGTGGCAACCAGGGGCTTGAAACCCGCCCAGTTAGCACGAACAGTTTCTATATTTTGTTCACCGACCAGAGGATTAACACGACGAGTTCACAGTAGGGGTGGCAAGCTCATACGGCTGTGCAATAGTTAACAACGGGACTATCATAATGGTTCGAACAGTTGATCAACGCTCTCTTTTCAGCTTGAAGGATTGCGATTTTCGTGAATCATATGGCTCAGATTCTTTGGAAGGTCGGGATGGAAATTCGCTTTGTGGTAAAGAGTGAGAACAATAGAAACCCCTGAGCATCAAATGAGTCATCCAGTATTTTACTATATTATCAAGCTTTTGCAAACACGAATCATCCTTTGGAGAGAGTGATAAAATGACTTACGGATCGCTTAAAATAAGGAAATGATTCGACTAACTCATTCATTCAACAGGTGGAAATCGATAAACATTACGCAAGGAATGTGCAACCAATGAGGAACGCGGGGTTGGTGAACAAACAGGCGCGATGCAAATCACAGTGCGAGGCACAAGCAGACCCAATTAATTCACGCGTATTATCATTTGACAACGAGTCCTAGTCTGGATCGAAAAGTCACAATAAATACTATCACTAAGTGCTCGTCTACTCCTTTTCAAAATATATAAATCAAAATTGTAGAAGGCGCGCGTTGAGCGATTATATGCATGTATATACATGTAGGTATTTTTAATGTATTCGTAAGTCATACTTTAAATATCACACAAAAATGTTTAGTATATGGAATGTGTAGGACATTTAGCACCTTAAAGAGACAATAAAGAGATGATCGATTGGGAAATGTTCCTCGGTGGTAAATGCATTTCAAGCTGAGTAGTCATTGGGAGAATATTGTGCTCGGCATTGATGACAGACATAGGGATCATGAGTGAGAAGCTAGATGATCGCCCGATATAACCATGTGAGAAACGGTCGGCAATCGATTTCAGTGTGATGAAAGCAAAATTGTTACGGAAACTTTATTTTCTTCATACTTCAGTTCTGATAAACCCCACTGGATCATATAAAACTATAGGAAGGTTAAGTGGGTGCAGATATTTTGTTTTCACGTTTCGAGCACATTTGGTGCTTTTCTCCGAGGTTCCTTTCCAAGAGCGAATACAATTCTCGGGTCAGGACTACGTTTGCTCTGAACTACTAATCGCGAAAGTTCCGTGAGTAAATAAAACTGTCATCTCCATTTCGGAAAGAAGCCGAAAACTTGATCGCCATTTGTGTTATTTCATCATAAACTGCTATTGGCGAGTGGTTACGTTTCAGTGTAAGAAATGCTTGTAATCTCACCATGCCTTTCTGCTATTTAACGGTTGAAAAATTCATCATATTGGACAAATGTTATAGGATGATGCTGCAATTCATGCCAGAATAGGAAAATGGGGCTGATTTTAATTAAGACGGTAAAACTGAATCCATGTGCAGAATATATTCAATTTATGCGCTAAATGTCGTTATTTTTATCTCAGCAAAATGACAAAAACAAGAGAGCGGTCAGTGGGACGCTCGGGCATACTTTGAATTTCGTTCCACATTGTCTGAAGATTGTTCCGGTTCCACTCATGATGGAAAACTGTGTTTATTCAGTGAACAGTATTAGATACTTTTCTACGCACAACCACCTCGCCGTACAGTCCATGAAGTGGATAACCCACCCAAGCAACTATATTATAGTGAGATGGGCTGCATACTTCGAGGCATTATCGTGTTTTCACACCTTGGTTCTCATTCCCATTTCGGTCTTTATGCATGCGGACCTTACCATTAAATGTTTTAAAGTAAAAGCCGACTGTTTGATTCGCTTCAAGAGTGGTCATCTTCAGATCTTCCATCCCAAAATAGCATATCAAATCAAGACAGAGCTTCCACCGTAACTTTTACTACTAACGGGCATCTGACACTTAAATGGTGGTGCATCACGGTATTCCAAATTGAACTTCGTCTCGCCGTGGAGTAGCATACAATTTCATGCAGAAGTTCGAAAGATGTGCTCTATAACACGCTCAACGAAAAAAAAACAATGTCACTCACTGCTATTCATGATATCAATTTTGTTTTTCGGAATTGTACGTACTATGTGCGTGATAAAGTTTTCGTACCGTATGATCCAATCTTGGTTTAACTTGTTTGAATTGTGAAAAGTTCAATACTTTCGGTGGGATTTGAACTCACCTCTGGACGACACCTATGCATTCGCACAGTGTGCGTTGCAATGGTTAATCTAGCAGGTCACACCTGGGCACTGATCTTTCCACGTTTGGATTACCCACCAATTTACAGAGGCACGTGGAACCCACGATGTCGCATTTTGTGTGACTGTCATAGAAGGTGGATTATATATGTATCTGTATTTTGGCTGGGCAAAGTATGAGGGAATAGATGTGCAGAGCACTTCCGGCGTGTCCCGTTAGCTCAGCTGGTAGATTGTATGCTTTAAATAATTGTGGCCATTTATGCCTGTGTTCGAATCTCACCATGGCAGCAAATAGGAAATCGCTCGTGCCCTTAATAAAGATATTTTGTCCAATTCCTCTTTACTTTCCCGGATAAAATGGGTAAAGAAATATTGCGCAAACTTCTTCCTTCAGATTTTGATCCAACACAAGAACAATAAAAAAGGTCGAGTGGGAGATTAAGATGAAGGACAGGGGAAATGGCAATCAAACAATTAAAGTGGAATGTCATAACAAAGAATCACAATGTTCTTCTTTTTTAATAGTTTCATTATATAATTTGTGATAGCTTTGTATCATTTTATCGACTTTTGGGAGGCACGGAATTTCAACCGGCGAGCCACACAGCATTTGCGCTATTGACTTCTATTCTGGGCTACACCTCTTAGCGTCTCCAAATAACTGCAATCCTCATCCGTTGGGCCCCAACCTGGAAGTCTGGCTGCACCAATTGAAGCCAAAGTTGAAGCTATCTTCTTAATACCGGTACTCCATGTCAGGGTCTGACCGCCAAGACATTTATTCTAACCTTGCTCAGCACGTGCAAAGAGAGCGCGGAAGGGTGGACGCTGAGCAGGCATACAGAAAGTGTGACCATGCCGTTGAGGGCGGTGCAGAGGAACGACTATCCGCATCCAACACACGATGAAGAATACAAGAATAAACATTACAGAGTAACCTTTTTTTCATTCTGTGATGAAGTAACAGTTTCAGAAAGACCGTTCTGCAGAGCTGTTCATAATGGATCGTACACCCGGCCTTGTACAGTAGCGTTTCAACTTTTTACACCAAGATTAGATGTGTCCAACAGAAAAATGATTTACCGGATTCTAAACCCAATAGCTTTTGTCTACCTTCTGCTTATTGCTTTTATAATTGGTTCCAGGATTTCGATCACAGATAGCTGTTCCATGCCACCCAAATTATTGCGGTACTTAGTTAAGATTCTATTCACAGTAATACACTGTAAATGATAAGCAAATAAGAAAACATTTGTTGTTCCACGTTCTCCCCTGGGCTTCATCATTCACGATCGTCTGTTTGCTTACTGCAGACCTGAATGTCATCACTGCATCAGTCGTCTGTGTCTAAAGGACGTAATCACTATCTTCGCTTCCACCATGCAGTGAAATTCGTTTCACATGACCAGTACTATTTATTCTCATTTCTAACTCCCTTACTCGGTCTTTTCTTAGTTTTTATCTGGGGCTACGAGCAGTTAGAAGGATGCGTTGTAATTTCCATCCATACCGATTTTTCACCTCTTGAATTCTCCATCCTCTACGAGACACAAGAACATCGAACTACGGATTATTGGAACCACGTTTTCACTTTAATTAATTTCGATTGTCATTGCCAAATATGTGTTCGGTTGGGTTTGCCCGTTTGGTACCGTCACCACTTTCATTAGATCCCGAAGCATGTGTTCGAACTCCAGATTTACCAGGACAGCTAAATTGTAAAACAACCAGGCTTGTAATATTTACCGTCCACCTCTCCACCGTTCAATATTCCAGCGTGAAAGGAACAAATGATGGTTTGCAAAGAAAAGAACTTACCAAAATATTTCATGTCTTTATGTCAATGGGAAGTGTTTTTGCGAAGATTTTGTGATTCAAACTGCTCTATCATACATATCACTCATTGAGAGTTATCCAAACAAATCGTTTCGTTTTTTGAAAAATGCATGTATATTGTGCTTCAAAGTACACGTAAATTTAAATGCAGCAAAGAACACTTTCACTGGAAAATAAAAACATTGTCAGATAGTTCGAAGTTTCATTTCGATGAATCAGCGATTGGCATTGTCTGTGAATACTGAATATTGATTAGTACAAAATAGTTTTACCTGAGTGACTTATTCTTTTGTTGAGGTTAAACAAATCAAATCACCAGAAAAAATGAAAACTATTTTGATCCTGCCCCAATCTAATTCGGAGATGTTAGACAACAGGCGCTCGAAGTAATATTCTTACAAAACACTCCAGTCCGGGAGTGATGTTCATATGAAACTAGTGACGAAATAATCAAGGTCCCGCCTTGGCGAGGTCCGAGGTAATGAGCAGCTTACCACTGAACAATCTTCGTTTTACACGTTTTGCAATATTTATTATATTTATGCTCAATGGGTATGGATGCCTTGGTCTTACATCGCTTTCTTTTCCATTTACTACGCTGTATCGTGCGCATTGGAAGATTGCTTCTGCATAACCAGATTGTCTCCTATGACATATGAATGTCACATAANGGTAATGAGCAGCTCACCACTGAACAATCTTCGTTTTACACGTTTTGCAATATTTATTATATTTTATGCTCAATGGGTATGGACGCCTTGGTCTTACATCGCTTTCTTTTCCATTTACTACGCTGTATCGTGCGCATTGGAAGATTGCTTCTGCATAACCAGATTGTCTCCTATGACATATGAATGTCACATAAACTTGCAAAATCGATAAAGTTTAAAATTCAAACGATGTGATCGGTTTACGATCCATAAAACGTCAGTTCCGCTGCACCATTCCTAAAAGAAGCTATTAGAATCCTACAACAAAATTATTTTTAGCTTTACCAAATAAATACAGCTTCGGTTTTCATGCGAGTGCCCAAACTGGTGAGTAAAAACTGATTGATACCTAATCTCTCCTTCTTTCTCTCGGTCAACTGATTTGCTATGAAGTAACCATCAAAATTAACTCCATTTTTGATGATTTTCTGAGACTATTGCATTTGGGGAAATGTTGTTCTCGTAGAAAGCTCCCCAAAGTTTAATTGAAGATGGAAATAGCCACATTTGCTTGTTGGTTTTCATGTTCGAATAACCAACGGGTTGTTATCACTTTGATAAATCAATCAACCGGAAGATCTCATTATCTTGTCTATTTGTATATCAACTACAGTTCATTCAAGTCAGGTCAAGTCATTAGTAGCTTTATGTACCCGGATGTGTGCATTTTCATCATTTACACCATATTTGTGGATTCAAATTTACCAAATCATTACATAATGAAACTGAAAGCAGTAGATTGTTTTTCAGTGAAGTCAGCATTTGCGCAATTCTGTGAACATTTTCTCCTTGTTATTAAGTAGACGTGCTAGATATGGCAAAACAGTATTACGATAAGCAGAGGTACGTGCAAATAAAAGTTCAAATCTTGAGCGTGTGGATGATGTAGACACGGTTTTTGAAAATTCCTTGTGTAATGGGTGGTGAATGTCTGAGAGTATTTGGGTAGTGAAACTTTCACATGTTTGTAGATGTCTGTCTATGATAGAATCGGCGAGTTTATCCCTGACAACACCACCACATTCAGAGATGTGTTTCAGAGATCTCGCCAGTAAACAGAAGTCTTTCATCAACATACCGGTAAAAATCACTGGGGAGCAATACAACCAGTGGGGTAGCATGCATGCATTCACAAACCTAGCAATTCGCTTATAGGGAACAGAAAGTATTCTCAATCAGATTGAGAAATATGAAAGCTTTCTAGCTTTACAGAGTGTGTGTTTGAACATGCAGTGATCATGATAAATTGTGTGATAATGTGGCGCCAAGAAAATTCACTATTGTTGATTTCGGTACGAGTTCATGATTGGCAGAGAGGGTGGGGAACCTATCTGTGAGGGCTGATTATGGTACATCGGCCAAGAGAGAAAACACAACATCTTGACATTTAGAGGCCTTTGATGAGAGGGAACGGGACAAGGACCAAATAACAGTGTCGTTTGGCTTGTTTTGAATTGCGAAAGCCTCTTCAGGAGTGGATGCTTTGCAACGTGAAACAACTTCATCTGCTTATTTACAGCCAATAAATGCAGGAGGAATGGAAAATTGTTCGATATACATTGAGAAGAAAAATGGGGGAAATATTACACTTTATAGAACGTCAGAAGCAACTAGGCTAGTGGAGGACTTTTTGGCGTTGAGGCATGTAAACTGCCTTCTATTTGTGAAATAATCGCGGATTAACGTGTTAAAGTTTGCATTAACACCAAGTTCGGTAATCAGGTTGAGCAATACCGATCGATCACAGCTGCCGAAAGCTTTTAGTAGTCTAAGAACACCATTCTGACGGTCTTACATTTCGTATCTAGCGCTGAAATTATTGAATGAACTAGGTATGCAACGGCATCGGTTGTTGAGCGCGAAGAACGATATGCATATTGATTTATATCGTATTCCGTAAACTCAGTGACAACCCACGGTAACATGCATCTCTCAGATAATCTGTGCATGACTTACGTGCAGGCGATGGGACAATACTTCCCAGGTTTCTTTTTTAGAACGGGAGTAATCTTGACCGGTCTCCAAATATCAGGGATTTTTCCGCATATCAAACAGTGCTTGAATATTTCAAACAATGGGGCCGGAAGAGTATCCGCGCATACCTTGATTACCACGGGCGATAGTTTATCTGGGCCCGATGCTTGCTTCCATTTTTTTTCCAATATCTGTGGCAGTACTGTGGCTGGTTTCATAGTTGGTGTCGGCGAAACGCTGACCAATTCTGTCAGGGCAGTGCATTTTTAAGTGGACTAAACTCGGAATTTAGTCTTTCAACGTCGACAGCTGCCTTTTTGTGTTTATTGTTGCTACCATACAGTCGGTTGATAGCGCTCCATATAACACGGCAACTAGACTTTCCCCGGATAATGTCGATGTACAATTTTTCAACCGATTTATATCAGCTTTGATCGAAACTGTAAGCCGCTTGACATCGGTTTTTTCTCCATGCTTATAGGCCTGTTCTTTTCGCCTGCGTAGCTGTTTTAGTAGCGGTGATGAATATCTGTCTTCATGGATGAAGACCGTTTCGAGTGGACAACCCTGGTTAAAACGAAAACTAAGGTATTCCGTAACATGTTCACAGAGGACAGAAGGGTTCTGATCGGAAAACACCGAAATATCTGTGCTGGTAATCATGGATCTTAGCCTTTCTAGGTTCTCCGATGAACAATTTCGTTGAATCATTATCTTGGAGGCCTTCTTAAAAACGTGTACCGGTTAGTTTTTGCTGTACACAGTGGGACATACTTTTAAGATACAATGGTCAGAAATGCTCAGATAAGCACGTTTCTGGAATTAAAAAATTGCGGTCTGTTTGTAAAAACGAAATCTAGTTGTGAATTGAGTCTGGTAGGAAAATCTACCAAATTTTGTAAACCCAGTGTGGTGAGGAATGGTAGATCATGCATGTTGAAACCACCAGAAAATACCCACAAATAGTCGCTTGCTCTTGATATGATGGAGGTATAAAAATGTCAGAAAAACTATTTATGTCAGTCACTGATATTGTGGGTGACAGGTAGAAGTTTCGAAGAAGCTTGAAATGAAACCCACTCACAAAAGGGACCTACATTCGATGACGTGGCAACTGATTTTATCTGTTGAGTATTCGTAGATGACGGCAGTCGATCTACTCCAGTTGTCGCTAACGTAACTTGCAACACCGCCTCATTTACGGACACTCGCGGGACGGTCAACCCGATACAAGTTATATCCATCCAGTTGTACAATTTTACTGGGGATTTCTTCGTGCAGCCACTATTCCTGTAGCATAATAATCCCTAGATTTTTGTACTCTCTTTTTCGTGTGATGTCTGATACCTCCTCGACCTTTCACAACAGAGAACGAACATTGCCCGGTAAAATGAGAGGAATTTACATTTGACTGGTGCTGCACTGTCTGAGAGCGACTTGTGAACCTGCTCGATGTATTCTCCTTCTGCGGCTTTGTGTTTTGATCATCAGCTGGAACTTAATTCTGACATTTATTTCACCACATTCCGTTGAATGGAAATAGAAAAATTCCGGTTTAAATCCGGAATACCACGTTCCAAATTGATTCGAATGAGTAACGTCCAAACTTTGTGTTCACGAAAGTATGACCTGCTTCTGAGATAAGAATCGGTTGAAATTTATCAAAATATCGTTAAATGATTATTTTTGACAGAGAAGATACTTTGCTAAACAGAGCACAGATATTTTTTCATATGGTGTACTTTCACATTTGCATGCTGTGGGCTCTCTGATAGTATTCGAATAGTTTCTGCAATACAGAACTAAAACTTTGATGCAGTTTAAAACAGAAAAAACTAATTCACATTTCGCTTGGTTTATTCCTCCACTCATTCAGCACAGCTTGAAGCTCAGAAGAATAATGACCAACAGTGGACAACATTTGCCGAAAAGTTGTCTAACCGATGCCATGAAACTGCCTTTACTTCCCACATACTGCGCAGTACGGCATACGTGGTTGGAGGATGATACAGAAAATCGAAATGCGATGTATCGTATCAAGAAACGCAAATGGCAAGCCAAGTTCGTAATCGGTTAACTCAAGAACTGTTTTCTTTCCACAAGGATTTATTCTACGTAACTATACAGTTGTGTCCGGAGACGTAACTAGCTAGAAACTAAGATAAAAAGACCCCTATAATGTATAGAACCTGCAATCCGGATGAACACAAAATATGGGTGAAGTTGCATCTGAACCGATAACATCCGCAAAGAAAACATGAACTAACCTCTGATTTGTTCCAGAGACTAATCAAATAATATTAGCATATGACATTGGGAACTTAAGGAACACGGAATGCGAGATAGATGACCCGGTAAATCCCCCGGAAATCCTTGTGGAAAAAATCTTGAAAAGCAGAGTATTAGGAAAAAATATGTGGCCCCCTTCCTGAATGTTCACTGTACATTTTTATATTCAGTAAATAAAAAGAGTAAGTAAAAAGCCATTATTATTATTATTTGTGGTAAAAACTATCGGATTAAACGTTACAGTGCATAAATGATGTCTAGAGATAGTCTGAAGATAACTGCTTTGTAGAATATGCTGCATCCTATTTACACGGAATAAGGTCTTTTAGTGGATTGCTGTGAACACTACAAGGTTACTCAGATAAATTATGTAAAGTGAGCATAAACACAAGGAAGGTGGTTAGTTTTTTTTACAGTTTACTGACAAGTAACCATTTCTGAACATAGGAACGGTTGATGAAAGACAATTATTATTGAATTTAACATAAATGTTTGTAAAAAGCTGAAGTGATAACGTGAAACAGTTGAGTTCAATCCGGTTCTATGATGATGCTTGTTCTCGCTCTTGTGAAAGTCCTGTGGGGAATTGGGTATATGAAATTATTGGATTAGATTGAGGATGAACAAGGACAAGTAGCTTCTCATTCGACAAATTCCCACTTGCTGACCTGACGTTTTTGTTGGGATTTTGCTCCCCTGGTGCACTGAGTCCTGATCATCGATACTGAATACGCCAAGCCCACAAGCGACTGGGTAGAAAAACAGTTTACAGCTTGTAGATGAAGGAAAATTCAATTAAATCCCAATGCGAAGTGAAAGAAAAATAAACTCCTCAGAGAGTAAAGGCTATTGTAAATAATTATTGAAGAAAGAACGCAAAAGGTTTCTACATCAGGTGCACGCGTATATTGTCCGTATGTGGGTAAAATGAAAAGTATTTATCCAAATGCCAAAACAAAAGTGATTATTTTGGATCAGGGCTAACTACTGGAATCTAAGTCCTAGAAGGAGGAACAAAAAGGAGTGAATTTTAGGATTTTGATAAAAATTCTCATATCCAGCCCTTTCATTGTGCAAAAGAGGGACAGTTGCACAAGAAATTTAGCACATAAATAAACAAGTTTCTGGAATCTATTAAACTCGCTTTAAAAGGAATCTTGTAATCTGGAGCTTCGTGGTTCTTACAATTTGTGACACGTAAAACTTTAATACCGCAAGTACAGGTAAGGGTTGCAAAAGATTATAAAGTCATACGGACGCAAAGGAGATCAGTAAGCATCTGCCCGGTATTCACGAGGGTCTATGTCTCCGTGTTCACTCAAGATCATTACCCCTTATTTTCACTTTCAAGCGTTTACCAAGCGTAAACAATGCGTTGAGTGGAACTGAAATCCGGTCATCTAAACGGGGACATATTGGGTTCAATTTGAGCCCTGCATCTCCTCTGTATTAGGACTGAATTTAAGTAAGAATATGGTGTCCCTTTGGGTTCAAAATAAGGAGTTTCATACTCAGCATTAAAAGCTTCTAAGGCATATAATTCAGAACAGGTAGACAGGTCGTAAACAGCTTAAATTTTTCTTTACACAGATGCAGCGAAGAATATTGGGTTTTCCGCTTTTTACTAAGATCAATATGATTGTCTGG
The DNA here is from genome assembly GCA_900618425.1 of Echinostoma caproni. Taxonomy (NCBI): domain Eukaryota; kingdom Metazoa; phylum Platyhelminthes; class Trematoda; order Plagiorchiida; family Echinostomatidae; genus Echinostoma; species Echinostoma caproni. The sequence goes on from UZAN01046618.1 coordinate 14,251, forward strand.
AGTGGTAATGGGAATATAATTTGATAAGGATTCAAATGTAATGATTACAGGTGAAAGCAAAAGTCAATGCAATGACATCATTAATCGTGGTTAGCTCATGACGAAAAAGAATCACTCGTATAACTCAAGCAAGGAAGATGAGAGCTTTTGTTATGGATCTTTAGTAGACTGGTGAATAATTTAACCCCCTCTGAGTGCTGCAATGCATTTCCTCGTCTTTCGAAACGAATCGAAATCAAATCATAGAAATGCACTTTCGGAATGGAAGAAATAACCCTCCTTTTGACAGCGAGCACAGTGTTATAGATGTTTCGACTGGCATCACCATCCACGTCAGTAACGATACACTGACCGGGTTTTCAAGCGGTTGTAGTTGTTTCGAAAAGCGCATTTCCGTTGCTCATCTACATATCAGTGACTCTGTTTTGCTTTTCAGATAGAGAAGACCAATGGTGAGTAGAGTTTGTTCTCAGCAAAATCAAAAATGTTTATGCGTAAGTGAAATAGAAGGGAATATTCTTTAAGGCTGTTTGCAGATCAGACCGCTGAAAATATAGTACAAATAAGGTGTTTTGGGGAGAATATTGATTCACCAGCCAACAGAGTATGCGGTAGGCCATCTACTTTTGGAATCCTCAACAGATAACTATCTTCGTAGGATGAACAGCAAATTATATACTGTGCAATGATGAGAAACAAACCAGAGGAGACAGACAAATCTGGGAGAGAGAGGAGGGGCTAAGTAAAAAATAAAAACTTGAACTAATCTCATTTAAGTTCCAGTTATGAATACTTTATGGCTATTTTTAATTACAACAACTTTTACTGGAGTCACAAATTTCTAATGAATGAGCGACATTTAGCAAGAGACCAAAAGACGAGTTTTAATGTGTCGTTCATTAAAAAATGCAGACAAACTCGCTTTTCGTCAACAACGTTTCTAATAAGCACATTTTTATCACCAGTAGATTGAAAACAAAATTAATTGAACACCCCGAGCGTTTAGTGTGCACCTATTTACTCTTGATGGTTTAATCTTTTTGAAGGAAGTTTGAACTATTTTACACTCTATGCTGTCTATCAAGAATGTTTATTTTGTTTGGTCAAGGTAATTACACGTTTTATGCCATAAACTCTGTTGACTTTAGAAATAGTTGGAGCTCATCTGATTCCAAGCAGAATTCGTCAAACAGTAGTCAGAAATATCGGTTTTTGTTCTTCTTGGTCGCCCTCCGAGGGTGAAGGTGAGCTTTCTAGAAGGGTGGAGGACCGGATGATGTAAACCATTAAACCGCAATCTTTGTTGCACGGTAATGGATGTACTCTCTAGTAGATAGCTAAAATTTATCATTCCACAACACATCACCAGGACAAACAATTTTGTTCATTGAAAATTGCTGTTTTTGTCTCCACTCGGAATCCGACTATCTTAGGGGAAACGCTCAAAATTTTCAAACATGATAAGCAGTACCGTGCAAAGGTCCGTAGATGTCCAACAGTTTTTCCCATTTGTTGGTACATGTATGCACATGGGTAACCAATATGATTTTATCTGACATTTAGAAAGGAAAATACGATGGACTGAAATGATAATTTATATTTTATTTTTAGATTTATGAATAAGAAGGATAAAATGGTAATTATGGTTTTTTTATTCTACCTTGGCAAAAACCGGTGATACTGTTTTCGTACGTCGATAAGGTTTCCCAAACCATTATCATTCAACGAACCATCTGTCAGATATTACTCAGATAAATCTGGCATCCAATTAGGAATTGGCTATTTGGGAAATTTTTACCTCTTAGGAATCTGAAGCACAATAGTTCCAATCATTCGACAGTGGTTATCCATGCATAAATAAAAAACAAAGAATGCATTTTCATCTTTACGCTGTGTGATACACCCGACCCCGTAAATCAAGTATCAGAAAACAGAATGCAGTTACTAAGACACCAAATGCTATAAGATGCTTGAGGTACCTCTAATGATGGCCAAGCAGACGGTTCATTATTCAGTAGCCAGAAACAGTATTATTAGATTGTCAACAGTTTACCAATCTTCCATCAGCAAACCTGCATTGTTTGGCTGCATTCTAATTATTATCTTTTGAAAACTTGTTTACCCAACTAGCCACGAAAATGTTTGAATTCAATTGGTTAAAGGATTATGAATATGACAAGTATGACAATGGTTCATTCCTACTCGTGGATTATACGAGTATCATCGAGAGCTCCAAGAACAGACGCACCAATTATCGTAAAGATCATGTGACCGAAACTCTTACACATACTTGTCAGGCAAAACCCAAACTGTGTAAGTTCATTTTACCCTGTGGCAAATATTGCAAGTGTCCCAGACATTTTCACATGGATAATTTGCCTTAATAGGTAGTAGAGCTCGTCTTGAAATACTTTTCAGAGAGTATGAGTACCATTCGTCCTAGGCTAGAATCTCAAGATAGACCACCTTGATAATTCGATGGTGAGCTTTTGACCGCCATTTATCACATTATAGTCATGTAGGAAGGTATTCGGGACCCGTGTAAGTTGGTTTGGAAATGAGTTAGTGTGCGCAACCGTATACTGACAAAATAAATTAAGCTCCAACTAACGAAGTTAGCGCGTTATTTATGTCTTCCCCCATTCGTACAGTGTTATTTTCTCATCAAAGTTTAGGATGAACATTGTCTGGATAAATCGGTATGTCGTAGTTCATACATTCGTGTGGGTTCATGAAGACTGTAAATAAAGGAGCGGTGGTGGACCGCGGGTAAAGTCCTTAAATCATCACCCGGGAGAGCGTTTCCGATTACCACTACCAACGCCTGACTTACCACATGTATGGTATGGCAGCCCTATGATTGGCCAATTTTCCGTTCCTGAAAATTGTATCATCGTATATTCAACAGAAGGAAGCACAAATGAAAAAGGAGTGGAAAGATCAGTGCAACGCTGCTGAAACTATGTGTCCCCTTGGGAATCGGGTTTACAGCTTATACATGATATAGCACAACCTGTTTTGCGGGCTTGTTGCGGGCATCGCTTTTCGCTCATCCCAGAACAAGCCTCCAGGGTTATGACTCGGTTGAAAATTTTCGCAACCTAGCTAATTGTTGTATGAGACTAGTGCTAAGATGGGCGACGAGCGTCACCGCAACAACCTTGTAAAGATGGGTTGTGCTATATCGTGTACATTCAAAATGACAAACGGTCTGATTAGCTAACCAGTGGCTAAGTGTGTATTGCGCTTGCGTTCCAGCTGAGAGGTCTCGGATGCTCTCACTAGTCTAATCGATATATTTATTCACACTGCTGATGAGACCCACCTAGTTCAATTCAGCTGTCCAGTGCATTCCCCGTTTTTCAGTTCACGTCTCATTTACACGATGAATTCATCGTATGAAAAGTGGTTTCATAGTGTCTATGTGTCATATTTGAAAATGGTTCCTTCCTGAAATCAATATCATAAATTGATTAGTTTCTTTTTAATACAGGATGTATTGACTGATGTGGGTCCTATTACGCCAAAGTCGTTGACTTTCCAACAGGGAGCTTGGGGAAACTAAACGTGTTCGGTTTTCTGATAATCGGAGTTTATTGAAGACGCTTTCATCATTTTACCTGCGACATATCACAGAATCTCGTCAAGGGCGTGCCTGAATATCATACTAACGTATTTTAGAGATTATACAGTCGCTTATCTTTTGTAAGATATTTCGCCGTTAGCAGCTTAGGCTTTTATTTCCCCTAAATAAAGTACAATAAAGTACAAATAAAGTACAATTTACAACAGCGTGCACCGTATTTTCATGAGGTCAGTGCATACTTTCATTGTAAATACATTCGTATTCCTTTTTAGTTGTGCTATCATGGTTGTATATGCCTTATCTTCAGTCTAAAGGTTCTTTTAATTACCTTATTCGGTTTTTATTTTTGACCTGCTAACACAAAAATCGCGTATCAGTAAATCGATTTCCTAGCTAGTCAAAGTAAGACTATGACTGTTCCCTCTGCAAGGAGTACGACCCCCTTCGGCTGAACCCGACTCGGGTAGAGTTTGCGTGACCGTTGGGCTCTGTACTGAGCTTTCTTACTAGTGTGTGTGTGTGTGTGTGTGTGTGTGTGCAAATCTTTCGAAAAACGTATATTTAGATTTAAGTATACAGCTAGTTAGATTGCCATGAAATGGTTGGATCCAACGAATCCGGTGATCCTGACACTAATTTATACTTGAATTAGGAAGAGACGTTTTGAATGTTGATTGGATATGCTAATGACCTTTACTATCTGATCGCCATTATCATCACCCACTGAACAATTCATCAAACAAAGTACCATTCCTGGATGCAGTAAATTCTAAGCTCTGTTACACTAAGTTCACCCCTGAATCTTGTCACTCACAATAAGCAAAGTATAGCAACGACTGCAAAGATGAATTCAATACGTAGAGCATATCCAACACTCACTAGTAAAACTCAGTGAGCATAGTGCGCAGTAGACTTGTTGAAAAGTAGCCTTTTTAGAAGGGTTCCCAGTCAGTGCCTCAGGAGCACTTTTTGTTTTGCAACTTTACAGAGATACAAAAAGCCAAATTTCATTAACTCAACTAAATTGAGGAGAGGATGGCTTAAAAACATCTCTAAAGTATCTTCTGGTAACTGACCGTTCACAAAATAACGGTCAGTTACCAGAAGATACTTTAGAGATGTTTTTAAGCCATCC
>UZAN01046620.1:5714-22081 GCA_900618425.1 Echinostoma caproni
ACAGGAGACTGCTGGATCTATATTGCTTTAGTGACAATAAGTAAGACGACTTTTTAAAATTGGTTTCTAGGCTGGTAACCCTATTAATGCCATTCGGATGGTATAGCTGTCTAAAAATCATTGGGTCATGAAAACCTGCTGTGACAAAATATTTGAAGAAAACGCTTTGCGCATTTTTTCACTTTTAAAGCGGATTGCTTTTCACTCTGTCGGAAGAAAAGGTTGAACTCCCGTATGTTTCCCGAGCACTCAGACCAGGCGCTTTTGGCCGGACCAAATGTGTTTCGTTATTGTCCTTCAAGACCGACATGTAAGGACGGGCAACTGAAACTTGTTTTCACATGGGCAGCGAAAAGTCAACCCAAAGCGGCCGGCCCCACCACAGACACAAACGATTCAGGTCGGTGTTTAGACCGACTTGTGAGTTGTGGTTGCGCTTTGCTGTTGACCCAGATTTTGGCTACAAGGGCAAATGAGCCACAGCTGAAACCTCAATTCGCCAGTGTTTCCGACTTAGTGAATCACCTGGTGGTACTCGTAGGCGTGTGTTCATCCCCTCCAGTTGAAAAGTCATACTGAACCATGCTCCGCTGACACCAACGGGTCATGCAGGATCAAAGCTTGAGCCTATGCTTACGTCCGTCGCATGATGCTGCAATGGAACACCAATCCATAATGCTCGATCAATACACGTATCAGTGTAGGTCAGATTCACATCCAGTCTGTTGGATGCCTGTAGAGTAAAATTCATCTTTGTGCTATTGCTATAGAAGCATCAAAACATTCTACCCTCCAAGTACTCAACAATCGAACTGACCAAGTTGACCATATATCCAGAGGGGAATGGAAGTATCCAGCAAATCAAATGCGATTGAAAGAACGTAACGAGGGGTGTCGAGATACACCGTAAATTTTATGACAGTTTGTGTTTGTATTTGTATAGACTCTTGTGTGAACAAATGTCCGCATTTCAGTCAAAAATTACACTTCTCATAAAAAGAAGGAATCAATATGAGTAGAACATTTAACTTCCTACTTTTCTGAGAAATTCAGAAGAAACGTTCTGACGGTTTTGAAGGATTCTGGCGAGATAGGGAACTGGGGAATTTCTGTAGAGGTTAATTCTAGAAGGTGAAAATCGATTTGTAATGCGCGTAGATGAATAAGAGCAGCATTTGGATAGATCGCCATGTAAAGGATGATTGGGGTCAGAGAGGATTTTCTGTGCAAATGTTTTACATACGGGTAAGTGAAGTTCACACAGGTTTTTTAGATAGATCATCAACGGGTATAGAACAGACACGACAGATGATCGACAAGCCTCGACGAAGAATTTTGAAGTCTTTCTTGAGTAAACCGGCAGAAACCACCGAGGAAAAATAAAGAAGAACCGGAAAAACACAATGATAAACAAAAATCGAAATGATTTTTTGCTTGGCATTGAACTGTCGGAGTCTTCGCAATTGAAAAAATAATCCACGACGTTTCTGTGCAGAGTTGTAAATATGGGATGTCCACTTTAAATTTGTGTCAATTGTAACTCATATATACTTCATGGAATCTACTCTAGTTTGGGGATCGGTGTTTACAACCGAAGGGTCACGGAGATAAGTAGATCGAGAGAGAGTGGAAGTCTATGCGAAGCACTTGGATAAATTAACAGGCAGTCCAAAAAGAACGGAAAATTCGTAGAAATGCGACAGATTTTTCGAGAAATTTAGGTCCTGAGGAACAGATATCGTTTAGCAAAGGGCTACGTCGTCAGCGTACTTAAATAATTGTGCTGGAGAACTCACTGGTAACAACGGAGATAGTATGGAACCAGGTACCACTCCTAAATTGCCCACGAGCGGTTTAGATGTTTTCATAACGAGCCGAGTTTGCGGAATTTTTTCAAGAAAATATGAGTTCAAAAATTGGAATATTTTTCAGAAGTGCATTTTTCTGATTATGGACTACGAATTGGATAACCTTTATTGCTGAAAGCATATGGATCTATCAAACAATTCCACCACACAAAGTAAGCCGGATAAATTAGGGCAAAGGTATGATTTGCAGAAGTGGCTAATGCGAACTGGCTTCGAGGAACGATGAGAACAACGAGACGGCTTTAGATTATCCTGAGACAACTTGAAATGATATTCTGATAACTTGAATTACAAAAGGTCTGATAGCAAAAGACTGCAGGAAAATACGATCGACCCCTATAAATACAAGGCAAAGAAAAAAACGCGGACTTTGACAAAAGGTTGAAACAAGCGATTGAAAGAACGTATAACGCTGCCTCCCTTGCAATACTGCACGACACGAGGCGAATGCTCACTGAAACCAATCTAGACAAACCCGACTCTTCAGTTACCTCCTCCTGTGTTTACCCATTTCAATGTACTTGCTACCGCAAGTACCCGGAAGAACTGAGAAACGGTTGTCTACCAGGGTAGACCGAGCATGTACCGAAACAATCGGCGTCTAACGGATCCAAGCTTCCGTCCAGTTCAATCGCCGGACATATGCTGCATTGCGAAGAATGTGACAAACCTAGGGACGCATTTAGCGTCTTGATCCGCCAGAAAGGTAGCCGTTTACTACGATTCGCTGAAGCGGCTGTCATTCGACGTTACAACCCCGATTTATGTAAACAGACAGAGTTTGTGGCTAGCCTCGCGCTGCCCTTGTAGTTGTCACTGCCCCCCTCCCTCCACCCTGCCCNCCCTGCCCCTATGCCCAATCCCGTTCATATTAGTGACCTTTGGCCTTCGCATTGATTGATTTCTCTTCCCCGTGTGTGTTCGCCTGTTCCCAAACCTCTTTGAAACAAACGTGATCCGAATTTGTATACACAGCTGACGAGATTACCACGAAATAGTTGAATTCAACACATCCTGTGATCATGATGCTTCTTCTTGCTCTCATGAAAATAATCTATAGTAGTATAGTATAGGTATGATCACCGTCAAAGGTTAGCATGGGTTAGAGGTGCCATTTCTGAAGACAGAAAATTTCAGTTGACAATTTTCGAAGGTAGTGAGACAGGTGAATTTTATATGAAAACCGTGAACGAGTTTATTTTACTCCATGGTTTCAGAAATCAGATTTAGGACTACGATTTTTCAATGTGATAGTGTCGTTATACACACAACCCATTTTCCTACAATATAGTTACTGCTCGGGAACATTAAAACAATGAACTGCCCAGTCAACAGGCTAGATTCGAACCCCGTTGAGAACTTTTGGAGGATATTTACGCGAATGAAAAGGTATTCCGCACTTTCTGTAAGCTAAAGACATTTATCCGTCGGGGCCTCGGTGATCAAGGCCATCAAGATAGAGACTCGGGTTCCAGACGGAATTCTTCACGAAACTTGTTATAAGCTGCTCTGTGAGGTTAGGGTGATTGAAGAAAAATAGGCCGGAGCTGTCGTATCGGGGAGCTTGGAAACATCCCGGTTTGTCCAGGGCTACGTTTCGAGAAAGTGATTTGACATTCAGAGGTTCCACTCTGAATATTACCCAAAAGCCTACGTTCAGAGTCGGCACATACTAGGACAGTCTTGCTCACTACCTTTTGTGGTGAGGATATTCACAGTGTAAGAAGAGAGTGAGAAGCCAATCTTTGGAGCTATCTTCAGGTTTACAAACCACCTGAGACTAATGTACCATAGGGAGTTACTCAATCTCAATCATAAACCAAATGGTGAAGTAAGTAAATGGTCCGTAGAACATAAGGACATAAGGTTACCGACTAGATTGAACAACATAAACCGAAAATTCTCATCTAATTCTTATTTGGCCTATTGGTATCAAACACAGTGTTGCCACTTGAGCTCCTTATATAAGTGAGTAAACATATCAGATATGCCAAACCTCTGCATTGCGGATTTGGTTATTTCGCAATGCTCGGTGGCGGCGGTCAAGCGTAGGTCAACAACCCACTGACCCAGAAGTTCGAATCCTGCACCTTACTTCCGTTTTTGTTATCCCTTGTATACCTTGACTGCCTTCTTGTAGTAATTTTTTTCGTAAAATTGTCGTTTCTATGAACGACAACAAAAGGATAACCAAAAATAGTACCGGTAAGGCAAGAGCGCCTAAACAACTAGCACTGTCGTGACCCTGGGGTATACGGAATCGGTTTAATCTTCATCATTTAAACGCACTCAAATCTGGCTCGAAAAACGTAACACCACAACTAGGCAACATGGCATTCAACAGGCAAAGACAGTTACTTCTTAGTGGGTGGAAGAAACCTACTGACTGATTGAACAGACGGGAAGAAAGTCTGCGAAATCAAAAAAATGCGCGAATCCTTGGACTGTATTTACACACTAGTCGAATGTGATCATAGTTACCGGATTTCGTCTTGTACAGCGCGAGAAGGAAGCGTGAACTGAGAAGGTAGGAAGAAGTGTGTAGCTGTTTTGACCGAGCTGGGTCTGATCAGTGCAGTACGAATTCACTGACACAGCTGAAGATCGAACCCGGAGAGTCGCCGGCAACTGGGATGTCTCTTATACCAAGCACCGAAAAAGAGCTGGATTTTTATGAGGCCGGCGCGTGCTCCCCAAAAAGCCAACCGCAGTAAAACACTGAAATCGATAAATAATCGGGTAGCTTCCGATGAATGCGGACGTAATCTGATTGATCTACTCGTATGTTTTGTGGCAGAATGTATGGTAACCAAAATATCAATTATAGGTGGTGGTTGACAGCTCTCACTCGCTCTCGACTTCCTATCGAGATGAGGCACCGGAGAAAAAATAACAATGTGACAATGTCATTCCCCAACGGCAGTTCGTGACTCAGTACATCACAGTCTAAATAATTTTCAAGAATTTTCTTCCCGAGCACCACACGTGCTCTCAGCTCATAAGAAAGCATCATTATTTAAATATGAATCAGTTACCTAGATGAACATCGAATGGTAAATTAAACGTGTCGCTGTGTTCGTGTATCTCACTTCGCAGAGGTCTGTACACTGCATATTTTATGATCTCTAACTAATACGGCCCATCCGGAAGGACAATAATCACGTGGCTGAATCGTACAGATAACAATCCGGGATCGGTCACGTGAGATATTGTTCACCATAAACAACCACCAGGGAATGGGACTAGGGTATGAAATGAACCGAACGCGAGCACATAATTTCGGCTGATGAACCCAACACAAAGCACAATGCTCGTGAAAAATAACAATATAATTGGATCATTTTATCCGATTATTTGCCTGTATTTCGTGAATATACACAGTAGAGACCCAATTTTCTGGTGAGGTGACATTTAGACGATTATCTGTGTGTGCGTGTGCACAGTTGTTGGAGCTTTACTTCAGTTCACCAGATTCTGACTATCTGCGAAAATACAAATTTGATAAAGAGGTCACAGTTGAATAAGTTGATAGTACAGTCAATGAGATAAATCCTTATGGCATTATTGGCGGAGGCGGCGAGAGTGTTTGCGTGATAGGGATATTCACTACAAGTTCAGTGTGTTGATTGTGTCTTTAATAAATTGTAAGGTCACCATTCATAAGGTATATCATACTTCGATTGTCGATTGAGAGAAGGAGAGAGGAAAGAAGGATTCTAAGCAACCCGAACGCGTTCGGCAGAGAAGAAGGTTTTTACCACCCGGACATATTATCTGTTCTGTTTCGTACACAGAACCAAATGCCAGTCGAGTTAGCACATACCTGGTGAGAAAATTATCATAACTGACTGCTACTTCACCTATGCCCATCGTTGACTGTATCGGCTAATCATTCCATTCTAATACCCTGAAAGTCAAATTATCACCTCCTGTCGCACATGCAACGTATTTCCACGGCGAATTGAACTGTAACAGTGATGAACAAAATTTCCATATGCTGCATTTTGTTGTGTTTTGTGTTTCCATGGATGTTGGAATGCAATGTGTGTTGTTGATTCGTCAAGTTTTACCTGGAAAGAATCAATCGTCTCGGCACATACAATATGAGATGGTAGGGAATTCCAGGCAGTGCACACTGACAGCGAACGCATGACGTCGGGAGTCCAGTCAAGATTTTTAGAGTACCTGTTCAGCTTCAAGGGACTCCCCCAATAGCGAGATAATGGTAACCCAAGAATGTGGTTTGCGCTTCGACCGTCATGTTGCTCACCGGGCCGAGTCAGCCATAATAGTTATCTATAGGATAAATGAAAGATTTTCTCCTCAAGTGAACACAAGTATTTGAGTGATTTACCGAGCGAGGTTTCAGTGTGGTAGAATCTGGCTGTTCAACACCTACCCTTAACCCAGAAATGTTATATCCTTAAGGGTTGATCGTGCCAGCTTTGGACGGAAATGAAAGGACCCGTTGGCCACTGAACTTGGTCAGTTTTTGGTAAGAGAGCGAGATGAATCGAGAAACTGAATGCGTGGATGGCCAAGCTCAGTCTAGACCCTCAGAGACCTAGTAGGCAAACTTCAAGTGAGATCATCGTTTCGTTCGAATACACAAGCTGTGCCCGTCAACATAGCTTCAGCATCGAACGGCACAGCTGACTAACTTGAAAAGAAAGAAGGAAGTAGCAACATTTCGCCGAGATAAAAAGACTAAATTTCAAATCATTTGCTGGTCAGGAAAAATTAGGGATTTTTCATTTGTGGATTCGGATCTCGGTTAGAATTCGATCAGTTAAACAAATTTTACCGCGCTATCCGACCTGGTGACGGATATTTGGTAAACGTTTTTTGTGGAATGAACGATTGCGGGATGGGTAAAAGTGTGCGTGTGAGAGACTGACAGAGAGATAGGAACAAATTACTTGTTGCGTAACTAATGTGGGTATAGCAATAGTAGTTGCGATGAGCACAGTCCTTCGACCAAATTGATTTCCAAACAATAAGCAACGCCTCATACATGCACATATGATGAAATGCAAACACTGGGAGATTTGACGATAAAAAACCCTCGAAATTTTACGTTACGAAAATAATACGAGCATAAAACTAAGGCACGTGAAACCGAATACAAGGGCACCAAGACACATTTTTCGTGGATGAAAACGACACCCCATTGCTGTCACATAGAAGACTCGTTCTAGGAAAGAGATTCGTTTTGTGATTAGGTGATACCCATTGACGGATGGATGGGGGGACAATAGGTGGCTGATTCCTCTACTCTGAAACATTTGGAAGCCAATTAGCATGCAAGTGAAGAGGACTTGAGCGATGGAAACATGTCTGACGGGAAATACGGGCTGAGAACCGGCCACGAGACAACTCACCCAATCCGGATTGGGAAACGGTTGCAACGCGAGACACGTTTCCGGTTGTGGCTGGGAGGAGTCGGACAAATGGGACGAATTCGACGCGTGACGTAATCCTTGCCAAATTGATTCGGTCACATGGGGCATGATCGGGTGCAGCATGTGCAACCCAGTGAGCATACTCAACAGGAACACAGAAAGATCTGTACTCGGACGGGCTGAATGATGGTAAAATAGCATGCTAGAGTGGATAAAGAAAATCACTTAAGGCTTAATGTGAAAACACAAACATGGTGCCATCACTGAACAAAATAATCAGATAGAAGTGCTAGGTGTAAGAAGTTCTAGAAAAACCATGAGAGGTGACGAAAAATACCCTATTTTCTATTAGCAGGTGATAACACGCGCTTGGAATGGGAAATGGTTTAAATCCTTGAACAGTGATAGTGTAACACAATCCAACTTAAGCTATGCTTTGAATCGTATCGTGGGAAGGGCGATACACACGCCTACAAGAAAAGAAAACATTGGTAGTTGGTAATCATCATCCGTTGGGAAACAATTGCCATAAAATGACAACAAAAGTGCGGACTAAAGTTCTGAGCTATATCAAGCTAAAACACAGAAATCATATAAATTCTGATCGCAAACAGCTCACGTGACGAATTCCGGGTGAGTGAGACGATCAATTCCTATGCGATACCATACAAAAACGTCCCACAATTACTGACGAGAGCAATGATCGGATACCAATCTGTGCCGAATTCTCGACGAAGGTCTACGGCTAGGGAGCATGTTCACCGGCGGTGGGGTAGCCGGATGAGCAATGCTGAGGTTAGGGGCAGAGTTTTGGGTAAATACGGTCGCCCACAGGAGCAAGTGGTGCACCTCCATAGATTACGTTGGCTGGGACATGTGTTACGCATGTCACCAGGTAGGTTACCACGGCGAACGATGTTCGCCGAAGCAGATACCGAGTGGAAAAAAGCCAAGGATGATCAAGCTTAGACCTGGCACGAGGGTATGAAATCCCTAACCAGGAGACTAGGTCACATAGGCCCCGTTAGGCTCCCTGGCTGGGGACCTCGGGATGATGGTCACCGATGGTTAGAGACACTGAGTGATATGGCTGGGTGNTGGGTGTCGTAAACAGTGGCGTTCATGCATCTCCTCAATTTCTTTGCAACGTTAGATCACTGAACTTCTCCATTTTCTTTTCGACTCCACTTTCAACTTGCTTTTCTTCTCCTGTTCTTCATCCAAATGGGCAGCCACACGACAGCAACCAAAACCGGCGCTCGAATATGCGTGGTTAATGGTTGTTCAAACTGAAACTGAAAAAAATGTTCACCGGCCTGCGCCCGCGTCCGTTGTCGAAACGTAGATTCTACATCCATAAGAGGTTGCATTTAACAGTTGCTTATCAGTAGTGGTTTGAGAGAAATGTTACGTGTTCGGACTGATCATCGTTCAGATTGTATCTTCTTGCACAAGCCTCGGTTCACCCTTCTATACCATGAGATAAAATCAGTGACCAGGCAGTATTGATAAGTGTAACTCGGAGATAGCATACAATTCGACTCCGTTTGACGGCAACTGAAATATTACATGTGGGAAAATGGGACAGTGGCGCACTATTTCAAATGGCTAGAAGACGACAAGAAGATGGGGGGATATGGTGAGCTGGTATAAGATAGGTGCTCAGAAAAGCCGCGCTAAATGAAAATTCACCCGCCCTGACCTGGATAATGTGGCAGCATCACGCCCAAAAGCAAATCATGGGACCTGTTCTTTTGGTAAAGATTATTTTATAGTGATTTGTTTGGCACACAGTCTAGACTCAGATCTATGTGAAAACATTAATATATTTTTAAGGAACGTCGGTCATTACACTTGATTCCTCGAACGGTAAGGACAAACGTTCAAGAGAATTATAGCTTGAAATCAAGAAGTCCAAAAGCCGACTACTTGAAGCAGCTATGTGGAAAGAAACAGATGCGCTTCCTCAACTTCAGATTGATTTTCATTTACCATACATACACACTGCAGAATGGAGCCTACTGCTTAGTTATGCGATATGATTATTCGAACCAGGAATGTAGAAGCACAATAGGCACCGATAAGATACGATTAGTATCGTGTCAGGAGACAACAAAATCCTACGAAGTTGTTATGTTCCATCTACACGTAAAATCGAAATGGGCGTCACTAGCTTAGCCCACAACAGTAAAGAGCAGTACAGACTACTGTTAGGGAACGACAGTTGGCGAGTATGCGAGGCGCGTATATAAAGCACACATGGAAAAATATGAGAACGACACAATTACGCACCAATTAGATTGCACTGCCCTACTGGTTGATTAAACAGCCTTTATTTATTTCGTTCTCCTGTTGTCCAATCCCGAATCAACTTCTCGTTGATGCTGCGAGCACGCCTGCGGTATTAAGTGATCTTGTGAGTGGCTAGACGAATTCTGTAAGATCCGTTCCAACTGAAGTTGAATGCTAATGGCTCCATTCGAACCCCATGGTGCAGAACGTGTCTTTTATATCGATTTAATCACTATTATCAACTAAATTTAAGTGACGTTGCAAATAATTTCATCGTCTGATGAGATAAAAACTCACTTTTTTCACGATATTTGATCACTTCCAAGTAGACTGAGCACAATTCCTCAGTCCACCAGTAATGCAATTGTTGAATAGCTGGGTGAAAAACGTACGCGCTGGCGGAATCCGTATTGTCCATGGAACTCTGTTCTGACCAGGTATCATGAATCAATTGAACAATATTGGCCAAACGATGAATGAGCCACCGATCCACAAGGTGCGTGCTCTAAACCGGAAGGTGAACGAGGTTTAAAACGTGGGTATTTTCTAATATTTTTCCTCGAATATTAGTGTTATCCTCGTAATCATATCAGGTTACATACGTGCGGTGTTGTCTAAACTGGGTCTAATGAAAATTTAAAAAATCTCCGATACGAAAAGTGCCTACTTTAAATTGTAAAGTAGTTATTATAAATGCAGGAAATTCATCTTACACGTCTATCCAGTGCCACACCCACGTCCGACCGATATAACATGCTCTATTGTGTGCAATCTGATTGGCGAGTAGCTTACACTACGTGCGTCCGTGAATTATCAGGAAAGAGGATAGGCTATATTAGTTCACGTGATTAAGCCGTCACGGTTACCGGCGTCGCAAGTACGCCAATCGATGTGCCGGTCGGGTAACGGAAACCGCATATAGATTCGGCGACGGATGTGAAACGCAGATGAAGCACCGAAATTGATCAAGGAGTTTATTAGTTTTGCTACACTCAGTTCAGACAACATATAATCATCTTATTGGTGATAGTAAGGATTTTATCCCTAAATGAATCACTTTATGATTGATATCAGTGATGCGCGACATTACAGTTTATTGCAGTTTCAGTTATGCAATAATCACCATGTTATGTCTTTGGCCATCCATTTGGTCGACGAATGATGGGGGAAAAAATCAAGCAAAAAAACACCCAGTGATACAAAGGTAGATATATAAAACGCAAATAAACTATAGAGTGGCACAAGAAGGGAGCGAATGTGCGATCGCTACGATGAATGACAGGCAATCGCATCGCCCTGTGTCTCCAACCATTGGGTAGTTTAATCACAGGTGTCCCGACCGGGAAATGTAATCCAATTAGCAGG
This sequence comes from Echinostoma caproni, assembly GCA_900618425.1. Taxonomy (NCBI): domain Eukaryota; kingdom Metazoa; phylum Platyhelminthes; class Trematoda; order Plagiorchiida; family Echinostomatidae; genus Echinostoma; species Echinostoma caproni. The sequence continues at coordinate 16,642 of UZAN01046620.1, forward strand.
CCTAGTTCCCTAATGGAGTTTCTCAATCCCTTGTACTGGGTCATGATTCGACTACTCTTGGTTTTCATCCAACTGTCTGACTCGTAAAACATGTCACAATGAGCAAGGGTATCCTGTAGCATGCGAAAACATGGCACTGATCTAGAGAGTTCAAGCGTTAGTACTGAACGGGCTCGGTTGGTGAGCGAGGTGTATTGGACGTTTGACCCGGTCCAAAATGCATGTAATCCGATGAACTGAACACCGGCTCCCAATAGACAGCCGTTTTCACCCACCGTCTCGTTGTTTTACGAGTCAGGTATTGGCTAGTGAAGGGATCGCCGTGTAGATGTCCCAATGAAAGTTCACCTGACCTAATCTGGGCAAGCTGGCAGTAACACGCCCACAAACAAATCATGCACCCTTCTCTTTTTTATTCTACTGTGGTTTGTTTGGCACGTAGTTTGGATTTAGACGTGCGCGAAATACACAGATTGGACCGCATTTATCTATTACCCTTTGCCACGGTATCAACTGCCCAGTTATCACACGGGGCTCGCATGCCAAATATGTCTTAAGTTGTAAAATGCAAAACCAAGCTTATTAATCAATGGGAATAAGTTGTTCAAAACTAATCTGGGATGAAAGATGTGGTGCAGGAAGATAATTTCTTCGCAATGAAATTTATATCGGTTATCGGATGTGGTATATTCAAATCTCAGAAGTTGTTGTGACATGCAAAATCGTGCATTAGCTTAATAAATCATACTTCATAGATGGATTCAACTTGACTCCAAAGCTTTGCCAAATCCAACGACTGTACTAAGGACTGTAGAGCGCCTTCCTGATCCGCTTGGAGGCGTAACAATGCGAACCGAGCGGTTTGCCAAATCTGCGGAGAACAGAAAAGAAATTTGGTTGGGATGATCAATCTTTTTTAATCCACTATCACGGTGATGGTACTCTGCAGCTGCTCAGGCGCTAGGTGGCGGGGGTGGGATTTGAACTCACACCGTCCGTATCTTAACCGACTGAGTACCAACACCACCACCATCACCCTTTTGGCCATTTTGTGTGCACCAATTCGCTTGCTCTTTAAGAACAAGCTACTTGGGTGAAACCACCAGACATGTGTTCGATCGCAGTAAAGGACATCACAAAAACTAGTCTAACCGAAGGACGATGATTGGAATCGGAAAATCGGAGAACACCATCCAATGAACTCATTTCAGTCGACCAAGCCACGTCCGATCCGCACGGTCAGTACTGCATCAACGGTGGCAGCGATTGTAATTAGAGTAACCAACCTCCCTCTGTGTGTGCTCCGAAACAGTTGTGGAAAGATAATTTCAGTCCATGACCATAACCGTTTGGTCTCGTGACGTATTCCAAAATCACACAGAGGTGATTAACACTAAGTACTCGCAGAAAAATCATTTGCATACGACCATGCACTGAATCAGTATTTGTTTGGATGACCTTTTCCTCATTTTCAACAATTGAAAATGTCCTGTTATCAACATGTCGCAACCAAGTTTGTTTGATACTAATGCCAATTTAATATACAACAGATGCACGACAGAAGTCAGCAACCAAAAATAAGCAACCTGGGGACAACATGGAAGAAGCTGACAGGCCGTCGTGCTATTCGAAAACGAATTAAGGCATTGGCAACTAATAGTACTAGTCTGTTCTCAGGAGAATATATAGTAAACAAAGCTTTCAGACAAGAAAAAAACCGTGTTGGTTTTCTGTAGAATGCACTCATCCAGTCACTGGATCATTTTAGAAGCGCATGACCTGACTGACGGCTGGGCGTGCTTTTAGTGTATAGATTTTATCGGATATTTCAAGTTTAATTTATTAGAAACACGTTGACAACCTCTGTTCGATTAATTACTTGGAATCCGTGCGATTTGTGTCTGTCCAATTCGACCTATATCTATTCTACCTGTAAAAATATCAGATCTTGCACATCGATGCATAGTTGTAGACCAAAATTGTCGCGTGGGAATAGGCTGGATACAAACGCGATATGTAATTTACGCATCGATCAACTGCATATTAGAAATCGGAATGGTGTGCAAAAATAGCGATTGTGTATGGAACATCGCGGGGGTGATTTGACTTGACGGTGGTAAACTATTTATCACAAAATAATGTGATAACCACACGAACAGATTGCACGACTATGAAAAACGGGCCATTAAAGAGAATAAACGAAAATTCAGAAGAAAGAAAATCATATATATTTGTGGCTTTAGGGACCTACTCACTTTATTACAGAAGCGACGCATTTCGACAGCCAGTTCTGGATTGTAAGCTACCTGAGACTGGTCGAGTGTGCAAGAGAGTAAAGACGCACGTAAAGCATCCGCGCCGATTGATTGGATGTTAGATCCAATAAGATGCTGACAGTGAACGAAGCAAGGTACGATAAGAACGAGGGGGAGGGGCATTAGGTGGAAAAGCAAACGTACGTTGGAAAAGATGTCGTAAACTGAAGATCAAACAGGGTTATAAAATTGACGACTTAGATTGTGAACGGGACTCCGTTCTCCGTTCCCATATAGGAAATGCAGGATCAGTAGTGGTATATAGGTATATAGATTCACGCGTGTTGTGTTGAATGGTCCTTCACTTAGCAGACTTTCATACTACACCATCATTCAGTCAAATATTATTTATATGTCTTATAACCTTTTATTCTAAATGTGTTTTGATCCGCATAGAAATCGATGGCAAGCACATTACTGCATATCGATCAGAATATGAACTCTACCCATTCTGCAACTTATTTATTCCAACTCTTCACCAGCTGCCTGGATGAAGTTCCATCAGGTTGGTATTAGTTATATACTCAAACATATGCAAACACAAAATATTTCCCACTACACAACCGAGCTCTACATTCCCTGCCCCTGATGGTTTTCTTCCGTTAGGCATACGACAACACGATTGCCTGTCATATCACACATAGAAGTTGAACACCTGTTGTTTACCTGACCTCAGCTCAAACCCCGGCATATTGGATGATCAGCTCGAGAAGTTCACATTTACCTACCACGATTGGTTTCAGTCATGGCTCTCACTTCGCCCATACGTGATAGATAGTATCAAACTGGAGAATGATTTAGGTTAGGAAAAAATCAGAAGTAACTGATGGATGCATTTATCTCTTTCCTCTCCTCCCCCTCCCGAAAAGTGAAATAGATTACTCAATGCAAACATGCATAGGGTTCACGGAAAATTCTCATTTGGTAAACAGAACACCAAATCAATGAGAGCATGCTCGTCCTCGTAACTTCATCCCANCAGGGTTCAACAACGCCTGTAGTGAAATCCGAATCGGGTGGAAAAGCACGACAATGGTTTCAGAGCTATTCTGCACCTCGGAGTGTATCTATGTGTGGCTAATCGATGGCATTGGACGACAAGTCCCAAATGGTCCTAGCGCCCCCTACAATAAACCAGATCCCGTTATTGGCTCGAGCATCCCACTGACTAAATACTGCTTCCCGGTGGTTTGCGTACTTCGCTTCGTTGCTCTATGGACCGGGATTTAGATAACTCAAAGCCCCGATTATAATTCTCCAACTAAAATAATAGGCCTAGTGGGATCACGACTACGAAATTATGGCGGATTGAGTTATATGTATGACAGAATCTCACCCCACAATTCGTTAGATAGCCAGTTTTGGTAGATACCAGAGAGTGAAATATAGTGACGCAATATTATGACCAACATTCCACGGGAGTGACAAGTGAGAACGTACTTTTGGAAGTGTACCAACTCCGTGAATCAAATCCAACGGGTCCACCACATTCCCTTTGCTTTTGGACATCTTTTGTCCTTTCGAATCGCACACCAGTCCGTGTAGAACAACCTAGAGTGTGTGTCGGGTAGTGCGAGACAGCAAAAATGTGAGAATTTATTTGTGAGGCACTCCGCGTCTCTCTCCCTATTGGATTCAAACATCATAGGATGAAGAAGACTAGCAAACAAAAACCGGAGGTAAAATGGGGATGAATTTGGGCAAAAAATATCACTGACAGAGTTGGTTGTAAGAAAACAGTTCGATAACGTTAGAATAAACACCACGAACACAGAACAGGGGTGGTATTCGCAAACAGAGTGCTTACTTTAAAGCGGTAAAATCCCAACGATTTATGGTGGGACGCACATTTCAATAGATTAAAAATTAACCATTTACGGGAGCATGAGGTCAGCGAATTAACCTTGAAAATGTGCAGTATGTGTGTATGGCCCCGGCAATGAACAGCTTCACTTTACTCAAACAACGTATAGCGTGTCCCATTTGTCTATCATTCATCTAGGTGTTTGGTTTACGACCGAGGGGTAATAGTTTTAGAATGATTACGAATATTCTGTTGGTGGGGCATATTAAACGAGATGAATTCATTTGAACCATGAATGTTTCCGAAGAACGTAGACGATATTTGATCCCCCACCTATTGAGTTACCAAACTCACCTCAAATGTATGCTGAATTACCCCAATCCCCCAAATATCTCCCGAGGGAAAAATCCAATGGTCAATACGAGGTAAACTTCATCGTTTATAGTGTGATACACATCCAACATGGTCGCGTGTAAAAAGGATTGGCTATGATTTACGTGCCACTCAAATTGCTAAATACGATTATCAATGATATTTGTGATGGTTATTCAAATATAGTTTGACCGAGGCAGGAAGCCGTCCATGGAAGTGGACAAACACAGGCAGCTCGGACGAGGAGCAGTTTACAAGCCACATGAATTATGGTTGGTTACGGCTGTGTGGTATCATTAAAAAGGTTATTCAGCATTAAATTATTATGATTATTCCGTAGCATCGAAGATCTCTGGCAGACCATTGAAGATCCATTGGCAACGCTACGATTGCTCATCCACCGTCCACAGAAACAATTGGGCAAAAGCATTCCATTTTATAAATATTTCACACAATCCATGCTCACTAATCAACATGATGGAAAAAATCGGAGTAACAAAGTGACCGAATGCGTGAATAAATGACAAAGGGAACTGAGGAAACTCAGAAAATCAAGCATTTACCGGGAGAATAGGCTAAATCAATGAACGGAATATTAGAATTCATATGAAATGGTCGCAATACGAAAAACATCTTCCCATTTTCAGTTGCACAGCTAGCGCAAAATAGTTGTATTAAAAAACATTTCCGTTCTTCTAATGAGCACAATGTTTTAATAACCGAAGCCTAGTGTTCCATTGGAGAAAAAAGACAGAAGCAAATTACAGTAACAGAGTTGAGTCAAATCGGCGGTTGTTTTGCATAGTCTGGGTTACACGACCGATCGGGCACATAAGCGTGGTGTGATCGCAGCCCCGAACGACTCGTACGCGAGAACAGTTGCAGTTAGATCAGATGGTCGGGTTGATGTCAGAGAAGATAGCTGATAAGATGCCAGGGTCAGATTCAG
>UZAN01046621.1:0-18316 GCA_900618425.1 Echinostoma caproni
ATTGTTCGATAACATGAGCAGCGATCGACACCGATGGTTTGGGTTCTGCAGTATTTGATGCGTCAAAATCAAGTCTCCCCGAGTTCGGCGGTACTGAGCCGAATATAGTCTCAACGATCGTAATCTCTTCTCTTATGTCAGGTAATGCAATCCCTTAACCATCTTGGTGGCCATCCTTTGTGGACGCTCAAGCATCTTGCGATCACGTTGCAACCATGAACTCCAAGCTTGGATGGCGCACTCTGTGTAGGGTCGAATGTACGCTGATAGCAAACGGGGGAACAGTGATGATTCAAAGCGACCAAAGACTCGCCAAAGTAAGCCGATATTCTTCACAGCAGCAGACGAAGCCTTAGCAGAATTGATGGAGCAGCTTAAATCCTCTTGAACAACAATGCCTAAGTCCTTTTCACTGGAAGTGTGTGGCAGCCGCTGATCCCCCAGGAAATACGAGAATTTTCGCTTGTGGGGTAGGGATAGGACTTTGCTTTTAGAAACATTAAATGCAATGTCGTTCTCCTTAGATCGTTGATAAGCTACGTTGAATGATTCCTGAAGTGTTAGAGAGCCCTCGGGTTCTGTTACCGTGTTCCAGATTTTGGCGTTGTCTGCAAACAGCATTGTTTTTGGGCCCAACACTTTCGGCAGATCATTTATGAATGCTAGGAACAGACGGGGACCGAGTACGGAACCTCGTGGAACATCGCGGGTGGCTTTGATAGGTCCGGATGTGGAATCAGAAACACGGACTGATATTGTCCGTTGTTCAAGGAATGCTTTAATCCAATCAAATGCGAAATCTCGAACGCCATAATTGTAGAGCTTCTGCAGCCAAGTTTTGTGATTCACTCGATCAAATGCTTTCGAGAAGTCGAGATAAATCACATCCATCGCACACCCTTCGTCGACTGTACTGGTCCATTCATCTCGAACAAGAAGCAGTTTGGTGGAGCAGGATCGCTTCTGCCTAAACCCGTGTTGAGAGTGTTGTATCTTTCGAGTTGCTCCATCAGAGAATCTGCCCCAATTGACTCCATGACTTTCGATAACACCGGAAGCAGGGTTACAGGTCTGTAGTCAGCGGGATCACGACGACAACCACCTTTGTATATGGGCGAAATGACTTCTTGTTTCCACGATTCGGGGAGTATTGCTTGGTCGAACGTTCGTTGAAACAGAATGGTTAGCGGTTCGGATATGTGATTTGCCAAAAAGATCAGAGATTTCGAGTGTATGTTATTCGCACCTGGTGATCAGTTTGCTATCATCATAATTTTCAGATAAAAACAATCTCAGATTGAGACAATGACTTTCCACCGCAGCATTTCACAAAACTACCTACAGTTTTTTCCAGATTCTGCAATCGAAGTTGAACTGAAGAACCTTGTTTTATTCACTAGCCATATACCATATTCCGGTTCGCTATTACGGACTGATAAAAAACCCTCATCAAATTATCTAATGATATTTCAAAAGAAAGCCTAGTGTACGATTGTGATTCTCGCAAACTTCCTTAGAAGCTGGCTTTGTAGTTTGTATCTAATCATTGGAATTCGTTTCTGCATTTGTATCTGCGCCTTTTCCTGACTATTAACTTCTAGGAGGCGATCCAGTTTTCTAAATCCCCCGGGGGGACAGTTCAACAATGAATCATTCGTTATCTCTAAGATATTTCTCAAACATGCTCCCCGTTGGATCACATGGAACCTTTTCTACGGAAGTGAGTTCAACTCAGCCGTGTATCAACAAGATGATGCAAAGCAAACTGCATGCACATTGGCACAACAATGTGCGATATTTTCGTTTCACCATACCTCGGCTTGCAAATTCAAATGATAGATACGTAAATATTGAAAAATGGAATAAATGTACATGGGCGAAGGAACTAATTCCGGTTCTTTTCAACGTTTAACTCATTGCGCATTGAGTTACAAATGTATATAGGGTGGATAAATTCTTATCGGGTTTATCGATATAAGCATGCATTGATAGAGGATCATCGAGCACATAGGCATGATGAACGATATTGATTTGTACATCAGTTCCAGCAGCGCCAAACTAATCAAGGATTATAAGGAGAGAAAAAGAAAATAACCCGTTGCAGATAAAGGGTAGCCAATAAAATCTTTCATTTGACTACCCATAATCGACACGGGCCATCAAATTGGTCGTATACTTCCACGGGTATTTTGTCCATTAGGTAATGTATTCCTTCAAGTAATATATATGTACATACATGCTGTTAGTTGGTGTTGAACAGTTTCTCAAGCTAATAATCTCATTTAGAAACGTTTCGCAGCCATCATGGGCAATGTCAGTGCGACGGAACATCTGTAAACATTGTTTCTGGCACAAGAAAAACTGAAACAACAACATTTTCACCTTGAGCAGAAAACAGTCAACGTCATATGCAATACATGATGGGTGACTGCGGTAGCAGACTGCTATTTTCCATTAGCACGCGAAAAATTGCTCCTCGAGCTGATATTTGTTTATCAGTAGTAAACTAACGAAATAAACTTTGAAAACAGTTGAGCATATACTCCACGAACCAATCACACAACCGTTATCATTTGTGCTAAATAACAATCTACAACTCACTCCATTGGGTTTCGAGATCACGTATGGATTCCAAAGACATACGTGATAATTCACTCCAGCCGTGGCAATCTGATTATGACCCTCGTGATAATCAAACGCGTTGATCCCCTGATGCACGGTAAACACGGAGCTAAACGAGAGGACGAAATTCCAGTGCAAAATCGTCAATGTTTGCGTGATAGCTGACTCAGTTTGCGTTGATTCGCGAACTTCTTAACCCTGTACAACTCACCTCCGAGAAATGATTCGTGATTCCGGTCTGAAATAAAAAGATTTGTAAAAAAGGAATAATTTATCTTGCGGATTACAACACACGTACCTGACAAATTTACGAGCCTGTAGGAATAGCGAGAATCGAAACTAAAACTGATAGACATTCAGATCGAATGATGTTGTAGTGGAAAACGTTGTCCGTCGAGAGAAATTAGTAGTACGATTGTGGTATTTCCATATCTGGCCCTCAGTTACAATGTTTGGTAGCGTCACATGAATATTCCACGGAAAGATTAAATAGCTACGGCAATTAGTGCAAACACCTCTAGATCTGAGCATATGGTAGTCAATCATTATGACATTTATTCAATGGATTCTAGGTAATTTATCATTATAAAGAAATTTATTCATCGATTCATCAATCTGATCGTACGCAGAGATTAAACACTTTGAGCCGCAACTAGTGCCTTCGAAAGCTTGAAAAAGATGTTTGTCACTGCACCGGGTTTGAGTGTACTTTTTGACTGAATTCCACAGGTCGCTTTTACTAGTGCTTATCAGTGGTTGTACAGAGTGAATTGAACTATGGTTTCATCAACAATAATTATCGGGGCATCGGGTTTCAGGTCACGTGATTAAATCCCATCATCACCATCACCCCCAGCCCCACCCTAAATCTGTACATGTGAAAAATCTTGACTGAACGGCACTGGCAGTCAGTGTTAAAATTATTTTTTTATTGCAAATAAAGGGTAGAATTTTGCTACCTTTCTGACAAATAATGTACAGCCCTATTCACCCCCACCTCATTAACCCTGAGTATAATTCTACATAGGTTCTCCCTTTAAGGACACCCCGGACCAACATATCATCCCGATGTGTTTTTTTTACTGAAACCTCACAAGGGCAACGAGTCTACTCGAACTAACAAGTTTAAGGGATTGTATGGACACACCGAATAAAATCCTCACTTGGTTCAAAGCTATAGACACCTCGCATGGCCTCGTTTTGAGATAGGTATTGAGTGCTGCCCCTGAGAAAAATATGTGATCTTTTGAGTTGTTCAACAATTGGAATCAATTAGCGTACGGATTCTTAGAGTAAGAAGAATGCGATTCCCCCAAGAGTGTGAAAATCGAGGGTGTTACCAGCACCAGTCCGGAGATCTTTCATTATCTCAGTTGCGAAAGGTACCGCCAATATCACAGTAAACAATCGGAAGTTTCAGCTTTTAAATTCATTTACCATGCACTTTCGTGCGGCGGTTTTGGCTGCTATCTTTCGGCTGCGGACTTGTATGAAGGAGTAAAGGGAAGATTAGAATGATAAGAGTAGTGTAAGGTGAAAATAACGAATATGGTCACATGGAAATTGAGTTGATGCACGGACACTACTGTTTACAAAACCCAACCATATCACTCGGTGCCCCTAACCATCGCTTACGCTGAATCCGATGTCCCCATCCATGAAGCTTATAGTAATCAGAAGTTGGGTGAGTATGGAGAAATCGCGTTATTCCAACTCAATTGCTGCACAACCTTAGTCTATCTGAATTGGCCATCTGAACACTGATTTTCTTCTAGTGTACTAATTTATTCGTGTATTACTTTATCCAAATTGATAATAAGAAGATAGCCATCAAAACCACTCCGAGAAATTGCAAGGTTAATGGTTCTATAGGCCGAAACCCTGTCCTATCCCTCTTTCTGTATGTCCTTACCAACAGTGAACACCCCATGAAACAAAAGCACCATTCAAAACAGCTAAATGAAGATTAAGAGTTACCACTATGTGGGAATTTCTTTTTTGTTTCACATTACTGCAATCTGGTGCACGATTTTTTTTCACTTTCATAACTATCAGATTCGATTCGTAAATGACAGAATTAATTAAAGTGAAGAGCGTAGGTATACATTAGTATGCATATCTTTCAATGGTCAGATTGGCAGCATGCTTGTGCTCTACTCAAAGGTATGAGTTTAATTGCCATTTGTATCAACAGACTGGCACTGCTGATGAAACCCAACAAGAGTGAACAATGTGCACAGGGCTTCCTAGTAATTGGAGTTGGTTTTTCCTCAGTGTGCATATATAGAAAAGTAACATGCAGTCAAATTTGCACATTTTCGTCCTTCATCATGCCTGCTCGGAAGGATAACCGAATATGCATTCACAGTTTTCATTCTTGTGAGTGAGCGATCAGCATTTGTGCCAACCTAACTGGGCATTATTGAGATTGTCTGGAGATTTCTGTTTCAGCTTTAGAGAGCGCATCAGATTGGTATTTTTGGTCATTCAGTGAGGCACATTTGAAAGAGTCCACAGAATGAATTAAACAATTTCATTTGAACAAATAAATTCACTTTTATTATTCCATATTATGTCAATATCAAGCAGCCAGACTGTGATTTCATCCGGGTATACCCATGAGCATAGGCCTGCGTGGTTAAGAAGAAACCCAACCAAATGGATCCAGAAGACCAACTTTCAACAAATGAGAGACATTGCTCACACCATAAATGTNGAAGTGAGTCCATTGTTGTGCAGAGTCCAAACAGAACAATCTGCCTACATTTCGGTTCACATTCTAGTCATAGTGGAGTCACTCTCCGCTAGCTATTCTATTCATTTGAAGCAATTGGTGCAAAGCAACTCAGGTCCATGGGGTGAACATACAGCACTTAACTGGTCCTGAAGCATCCGGAAGGTGTGCTCATAATCTAGTTAGAGACACATGAGACCCCAATTTATTAACACTCGCATCATTATCCTTCCCCCATATAAATTTTCACCTTTGCAGTGGCATCAAGTATACCTTCTATTTGCTTTGATAGGTTTGCACGTATTGATGATAAAACAATGAAAACTACTTCGCTTAGCATTTCTCATTCCCTGCAAAAAGCCATAATCTGATTTCCATACAAACGGTTTTTCATCACTGCTGTGTACCGTTTAACTTATTCAATTTCATTTCAATTCATTTTATTTTTTAAATGACTGCGAATTTCTAACTCAATAACTGAACCTTCCCTCAAATAGTTTTCTATTGAAAACTAAAACGAAAAAACATTATATCAACCAAAGCGCACCTTTTTGTCGGACTTCTTGCAGCTGCTGTAACAGAAGGGAGCTTCTCTAACCAAGAAATGACAAGAGAACTGTTCCAGACTGTGGCGCACGTGATAAATGCCTCCAATTGGGAAATATATCGCACTTTGTAGTGAGTGATTGACGTGCGGTAATCAACCTACCCTGTCGCACCCAATCGGAATGTACTTTGAATCGAAGATAAGAAGCGGTCTTGCAGTTCCTTTGAATAATGTCATTCAAAGACACATTAAAAGTAGTCTCTGAAAGATGGATAAATACAAAGCTATAAGTTTGTGATCCATTGAAAAAAGTTTGACCTTCAAACCCGGGAAGTTTTAAGATGAAGCAGCGTGCAAGAAAACGTAACGCTAAAACAAAAATCATTTCAGAAACTTAGGTTCAAAAAAATGTATTTCGCTTTTTTGTGATAAATGTAAACAGTGACTTTGGCGTAGACATTCCAAGAGAAATTTGTTTTTCAATCTTACCATTAACCAAGCAGCAGTTTACTTGCTCTGGAAAGTTTGACCCAGTAAATTAAGTAAATAATTCAAAGTGCTGTGCTACAGTGATGATCCTGACTTCAGCTAATCAGTAGCCAATTTTAGGAAAACTTGTTAAGGGTTGGAAGCCGTATTTGTACCATTGAGCAGTTCATAGACATTCCAGCGTTTAGTTTCGCACCCCCGTCCGCCCTCCCCCCCCCTGCGTAAGCGAATTCGAAACGAAACCTGAAGAAATTTCAACAACAAGCCTATTCTATGGGTTATTGTTTTCCTATACCAATCATTGTTGAAACAAAAAGCTGCAGCCACTAAAAGCTAATGGTAAGATTTTTTGATTTGTTCATCTTCCCGTCAAACATACCACAAAGTAGTTCTCATTGTCAAAACTAATTCGTTCTAGGGCTAACCTTAATCCTACACGAAACTGGGAAGTGAACCTAAATATTGGGTCCATGACTCGATGAAATATGATATTCTCAAAGATAAGCCGTTTGGAAATAGAGAATAATGGAAGGGCTGAAATCTTTTTCACTATAAGTGAGAGGTTTGTGTTTCAGCATAGATCTACCGTTTTTGAGAAGCTGCACAATACAGCCTCTCATTGACCGAACCCCATAAGACTAAGGATTTCCGTTCCTTGCGACTGATCTCTCAGGCAGGTCTCCAGAAGCACCGTATGGTCCTTTCATCTGTGCTGGAAAACTTAGAAGTTGTTCATGACGCCGTGTATCTAACAATAATAAAAATTAAACCATATAAGTGCGAAAATTGATTTTTACAAAAAAATGGCTAATAAAATATCCTGACCACTTTTATTTAAACGCACTTAATCTTCGTTAAGATCGGGAACAATCTCACATGCTTGTCCTGTGAACAACTATTGGGTTCAATTTCTTAAAAAGAAAACTTTGGATACTTTATCTGCTCTTCTCAATGCTAATCTCAAAAACCACCAATTGTCATAGAATAATTATTTACAGATTAGAACGCAAGTCCTGCTCAAGCCAACTGCCGAAACCACTCAAAAAGAGAAACCTTTTTAGCGGTACCTTCTTTTTCATTCACCAGATTTGAAGGTCTTTCGAATAAGGCGATAGCCGCTTGAGACCAAAATAGTACATTCAAAAATCCCCCAACATCGCCCCATGCAAGGAGAGCCNGGCTTATACCTGCGCAAGAAAAGTGAAGGAAAATTTCGCCGCACTTACCAATAATCCATGCATATTGGAGTATTTATGATGTCGACCAACTTTGTCGGGCACGACACCTCCAATTTAATGCTGATGTTACAAAATGCTTTGAATTTATGTTTGCTCAAAATATATACTTACCAATTTCCTTGCTCGTGAAAGCAATCGCAATTTTGTTTATGTTTGGCATCAAGGCGTAGTCCGTTACCCATAAATCTCTTGGGCGGCATGCATCAGTTGAGGTCTTGGCAGTTCTTTGTGGTTTCATGTCTAAACCCCACATTGTAATAAGACCCTCCTACAGGAAGGAAGCGAAACATAGTGTTAGTGTTAGTGTGATCTGCGTAAATCGGTTTTGAACTTCCCAAACCTGGCACCACATTGAAATAATTCGGGGAATTTCCCGTTTTTCAAAAACAGAGTTTGGGTACAGAAATAATCCACCTATTAGATTCAAATATCCGGTTACTCGATGGCGCTAGCCTTCTGAGATATCGTGCATTTGAGCCAATTCAACACATCAAAGTTAGATTATTGCCACTATATTGTTTTGTAACAATCGATCGGAGGAAGGTAGGAATAACTCAGGTGGTTGGAGCATCGACTTAGCAATTCACATGCTCGAGTTCAGACCTCAGTCGATTTGGTGCATATAATTCACTGAAAATTTCTAACAAGGTTAGAAAACCTCTGCAGTACTGTTCCGTTTTTGACTACTGGTTCAAAAAGTAAATCTATAAATCACGAATCTCCTTTTCCAAAATCGGATGCGTATGTATGGACAAAACTATGGGTAAATACCTAAGTCCATATAACGATTTATGTCAAATTTATGTAAAGAATACTTCTATTTACCAAGCATTCACACAGAGGAGCCAGAACATCCTTAAATACCTGATTCCGAAAGTGAAATTTGATGAAACAAATCACTATGTGATAAATTGTTCGAGATAGTTGAAATTTTTATTGGGTTATTTGATGCTTTTTCTATCTCTGATTCTGTTGAACTTTTTCATTGATGAAATTCTTGAAACAACCATTTCCTCGTGCGAGGATAGCGGCATCCATTTACTCCCAGTTGATAGACTGTCTGATCTGCAGTATGCAGACGACAATGTATTGCTGAGTGAAGATCCAGGTAAGTTGCACGTTTTTCTGAATATTTTCAGTGCTAGCGTAGCCATATTTGGCATACGTTTTACACCTTCAAAGTGCAAAATACTACTCCAAGATTGGATTGGCCCAGCACCCAAACTTGCTCTAACTGGGAACGAAGTAGAGGAAGTAGACAAATTTTGGTATCTGGACAGTTATATCTCACCTGGCGGACGCGCCACAGATGAAGCTTCGGCAAGCACACAGAAGGCTCGGTTGGCATTTGCCAACTTCAGACAGCTGGGGCGCCGTCGCGACATCGGGCTGTCTGTGAGGGGTCGAGTAAATGTTGCATCAGTTAGTCCAGTCCTGCTCTACGGTAAACAGACTTAGACATTACGGGAAAAGGATAAAAATAGATTTCCGGTGTTCGAACACCGCTGTCTACCTCACGTTGCACGATTCTGATGGGGAAGCCGTAAGAACAATGTTGAGGTTAGGTGTAGAATTTTTTGATTATTTATTTTCACACACGTCTGAATCAAGACGGTGTGTCAAACAAATCATGGTACAATAATTTTTATAAAAAGATGTTCTATGTGGGCTGAATACTGCCAGGTTGGCCAGGCCAAGACAGGTAAATTTTCTTGAGGAATCCACAACCGGAGCCTTCGACTAACCAAAGCCTGACACGCAAGGCAGCTGGACGGTAGGTGAAAACAGTAATCCATCGGGGGTCGATGTCCAGTTCATCGAATCATATGCCCTTTGGATGGAGTCAAACGTTCAAGGTTCCCGATACACCTTGATGCCCAATCGAGTCGGTGACCACTGCCACAACCAGGAAGGTGGAGGTGGTTCGTACGCCTCCTCTCGGTTGGTTTGGAATCAGGGTTTCCGGTCAACTCCCCTAGGTGAACTATCAGTGGTCCACCAACCCGGTTACATCTCCGGATATCGCAGAGTTGCAGAGTTTTAGGTAACCGCGGTCGTCCACTGCACCAAGTGGTCAACCTCCGTAGATTACGTTCTTTGGGGCATGTGCTACGCACTTCACCAGATAGGTTACCACGGTGCGCGATGTTCGCCGAGGAAGGTAATGGGTGGTCAAACTAAGACCTGGCATGACGGTATGAGAACCCTAACCAGGAGACATGGCCACATAGGTCCCGTTAGGCTCCCTGGATGGGGAACCGAGATCATGGTAACCGTTGATTAGAAACACTGAGTGATATGACTGAGTGTCGCAAATAGTGGCGTCCTTGCATCTATTCATCATCCTTACAACCTCATGCCATGTTAATTGTTCATTTTCTTTAACTCTATTCTCATCCTTTCATTCTGAGAAATCTCGTCGTCATTTCTACACTACTCGTTATTCCATTCTTCCCTCTGCTCTTTTATCTAAATTGGCAGCTAAAAGA
Source organism: Echinostoma caproni (assembly GCA_900618425.1). Classification (NCBI taxonomy): domain Eukaryota; kingdom Metazoa; phylum Platyhelminthes; class Trematoda; order Plagiorchiida; family Echinostomatidae; genus Echinostoma; species Echinostoma caproni. The sequence continues at coordinate 10,120 of UZAN01046621.1, forward strand.
CAGCAACCAAAACCGGCACAAGAAAGTGCATGGTCAACGTTCGTAAAACCTGAAAACTGATACTTTCGGAGGTGCTTTGATTGCATCAAAATTCAGGAAAAATAACGATGGTTCCCACAGAAACACAAACATTATGGCAAACAAGCCTGTTATTTTTAATTTTTCACTGCGTTGGAAAAGTTATAGAAGACTTCAGATAGTCGGTATAAATGGACTTTATAAATTCAATAACTAATTATTTGCCAAATAGGATTTTCTGACAGGTGCTTTTCAGAGAGAGCACATGGGAATAGAAGGGGGAAGAACCGGAGTGCTACTTTCGCAATTCATGGTAATTTTTTTCCTTTCCTCTTTTTATTATTGACTTGTATTCGACCGCCAACATCTGCTTTTGTATTTATGGAGATCAGTTAATCAAGTTGATTTCAGTTGATTGTGGTTATACCAGGTGGGGTTTCTCGCATATTTTGACTTAAATACAGAACTCATCAGACCACTATCATTCATCTGGTGGTCTGTTTCCGACAGACTTCCAGCCTTGAGCCGCAATGTACTGAACGATGCATTTTCATATGCAGTTTATCCTTGAAGTAAATTATTTAAATCATCAAAACTCATCAAAATGATAAAAACGAGTCAAGTTGACTTCAAAATCAGGTACAAGGATGCAGGTACACGAAAAACATTTCATTTGTTATGAGGAATATATTGGACACGTGTAGGCCTCTTGAACGTTACTTCAACTTTCCCGATTGGTCGCACTCAATAATAACTACGATAATAAGAATTAAACGATGAGAAATAGAACCATTCCACTGAGCAAAGCGCCTTGACTAAAAGATCCAGTTAAAGCAATTTACATCGGCTGTCAAATGGAAACCATCCGAAGATAACTGCTACAAGCTAATTGAACAATCACGACACTTTTTCCATATATGTTTATAAGAATTCGTTGGTAGTACATATGGCTATGGTTTTATGCAAATTCACGTGACTTCAGAGCACACAGTGTAAACTGATACTGTTTCATATAAGTAATATTTACGCACCATATATATTAACATGAATGATTAAATACAAGTATTCGTATATTATTCAATAAATTGATGAAGACCATGTGAAGATAGTGCTATCCACTGAGTTTAACAATTTCGTTGTTAAATCGCTGTTTATCAAACATATTAGCATTTTCGAAGCTTTTGTGCGAAGCAACATTAATCCACTCACCGCAAACGAAGTATAATGCAAACGCACCCTACTCCTGTAGGCAAACAAATAGGCATTTCATTATATTTTTCATTCAACGGATGGACTTTTGCTTAAAAATTTGTCATGTTTTGCCACAATGATAGTCGTGGTAGTAGAGTTCCTCTTAGGTAATAGTATCTTTGGTTCAGGCTAGTTAAAGAGGGGATAAAACAAAATTGAGATGGATACAGACGTCCGCTACAGAACAAAAGATTATGCTGTATGATGTTCCGTTTCCACTCGGTGCATAGGATACATACAGGATACATAAAATGTGTAAGTGCATCTGGATAACACTTTCATTCAGAGACACGTGTGCTGATGCGTGCAAACTGTAGAAATTGCCAGGGAAAGCAACTGAATTGCCATCAACTGAGACCAATTTTAATGAAGCGATTAAATAATGAGTCTATTTTTAAAGTAATATTTTAAAGAAAGAAACGTTGAGTTTAAACTAAAATTGTTCGTGGTTGTAGCTTAAATATCACACCGTCACTATCAATTTTGCTGGCTCCGGAATCGGTAAGAGGGCTTTCAATGCACACGGGTTTGCTAACTTTACAGGAAAAATAACTGTCATAAAAGTGTTTGATTGCCTAACAACGAGTTCCTCGTTTGTCGTTTGCTCATTTCTGTTAGCTCTGACTTCGAAGATCAGGTAAGACTTTTACACAACTCCTTGCTTTCTCTTCAGATTTACTCTGCACAGCTTCAACTTGGCCTCCAAATCAACATCAACTATACTCAGGAAAGGAGAATCCCGTCAGCCACATCGCCAGTGAAGTTGTGCTGAATAATTATTATACCACATTACTTACAATTCTTCAAAATATCTGAAGCTTATATCAAATGAAACAACGGAGTGAAATGCGAAAACATTTTCCTTTATAATGAGTGTTTTTATTGTTTTTTCTTATGCTACACCTTGTTCACGCAAAGGCATTTAATTTTTGCACCTACAGTCTGCAAATGAAACAGAGAAAGCAGCTATAAATAGCCATATATATGTATGTATTATCTCCTATAATCCGTATGATTCAGGGTAAGTTTTACTGTACATACCCTAGGAGACGTCGCCATCTAAACCTTTCAGTTAGGGGTGTTTGTCTGTTTCGTTTCGTTCTGTATAGGTTGGTTAGTAAAGATATAGAGGTATGAAACCAAACAGCACTTTCAAACCCTGCTATTTGCCTTACGGTCGTCTGTGGATTTCGATTTGCGCATTGCAACACATTGAATATGCCACATTCATTCGTCTTTGTTCCCAGATGTCCCTTGCGTTTCAAATAAGCTTCCAGTGGGTTTGATTTATTAATCAACACTTTGACACGGTTTCTGGTGACCCTCGTTGCACAAGTGTTGTTGAATTCCTTCACCTTCAGTGAAAAGTTTTCCTTATTCCCGTGGTACATTGCAAACAACAGCAAACGGTCATCGATCGACAGACGATGAGTAAGCGAGCAAACTGTGATAACAACCAATGAAATACTGTCTAATCGTAATCATGCTCTTATATACCACAATAAATTTCCTTTACCTCGGAGGAGAAGCACATCACTCAAACGCAGTAAGGAGCGCAATAGACCCTGGTTACGATTACCCTTGGCCAATGACCTGTCTAATTTTGTCAGTGCTATAAGAATTACTGCTTCGATTATCGCTCAACCATTCTCACAAGCTCGACCACTGCGATTGCTGTTATCGATCGACTGGGAAGTTGACACTCGCTAAACAGACTGGTCAATCGCAATTACTTTTTAAGCTACACTAGTGCGACAAAGTCGGGTAAACGATTTCATGAATGTATTGTGAGAATACAAAGATCAGGACGTGAGTTCATTTTTCACAGGCACTTGAAAAGCCGGTTGGATGATCGATTGTGGGTAGATTATCGTGAGCATAACTAAACCGAACCGTTTACTCCCGGAAGCCGATAATGATCGAGAAACTGAAACAGAGAATCGTCGCACAGTATGAAAGTGTTCCAACTATTACTATTCTGAAAAATGGCAAAATATTGTATGTATCTTAGACGAGTCATGTGCTGCCCAGTATTATTATGGCTTCAACTTTTTCCATTTCGAGTTTCCCACACGACGCATCGTTCCACACCTGATTCTCCTACGGTGATTCTCTACCAACGCTTAATTAGCATTGGATTCAGGACTTAACTTCGTCCTATGCCGGCCGGAAAATCACACGACCGATCAAGTACGTTTGTCGGTCGATCAGAGAGTGCAGCTGCAATGAGAGACCTGGAGCTTGCCCAGCTAACATGAGCCAGAAACCACACCTCGCTTTCAGCTGCGAGTCTTAGTCAGGCCCAATGAACTAGAACTGTACAGCAGGAGTGTCATCACCCCACAGATGGACTTTACCTGAGCACAAGAGCATTACAAAACGTACAAATCGATAATCGAGCATTCTCGTGTTTGGGCGAGGGATTCCAAGTGCCGCCAATCGTGGAACATAACCCAATCAGATCACAAAAACGGTAAGATCATGGGTTAAAGGGTAAGCGCTATGTGAAACGATGAAGAAGTCACAATGTATATGTATTTATATATTTAAAACACAGGCTTGCGAAAAAGCATGATGCCAACGTCACAGCAATAATATCAATAACAATCACAGGAATTGGAAGAGTTGGGACACAAAATAGAGTGAAAGGAAGGTGAAACATTTAAAATGGAAGTTAGCACTTAAATGGAGTAACAAACGTTTTGTGTTTCACCGTACAAGTTTCATTTTTTAGTTCGTCGTTTTTTACGGGGCACGGTATTTTGACAGGCAGACGGTACACCTTTCGCACCAGTGGCTTTAATTCTAAGCTATACCTCTAAGCGGCTCTGACCAACGATAATCCTCATTTCTTGGGCACAAACATGGATGGCCGGCTGCAGCAACCAAAGCAAAAGCTAAAGCCAGTTTCTTCATACCTGTACGCCATGTAATGGACTGACCTCCGCGGCTCTTATTCCAGCCTTTTCCGGTACGTGCAAAGACAGTACGGAACAGTAGCCAACGTAAGGTCTGCACAATACGTGACGAAGTCATCGGAGGCGGTATACAACAATTAATTCTGTTAGAGAGCGACTATCCATACACAACACACGACGACGAACCTCGTCATTGCTCATCCGATGTTCCCATCAGACACAAGGAATGCTTTGGAGACATCGATCACCAAATACAGAAAGTTGATTAGCATCCTGAACGCGGGGGGCAGGTCTCGCAACCTTAAAACAGAACGCTACGAACCGTGACGATGTACACCCTACCCTTAAGGGAGAGTTGGATATCGTAGCGGCGCCACAGGTGTCGAAGGTTGGCGAAATCTGCTCTACGTTTCGCTATTCGTGATCTGATCGCCTGCCCAACACCAACACCAGCTGCGATCAAGCTCTCGATGTACCTAAAGCAGTCGCTGATGACACTCGGTCGCCTACGAGCCTTGAAAACAGAGAATAAGCCACAAATTGTGGTTCGTATGATGATGACTCAAAAAGGATACATATGTATTCATATACTAACCCCGACGATTAAAATACCATATCAACCCTGAGCGCTTTACCAACGGGGTAAAGTTCCCCTAACTAAAGAATGTTACTAAGTAAGCCAAATCTCTCTTGACCAACGGATGCGCATTTTTGAGGTTGACTTCTATCTCTCAATCTCTTATAATATACTATGACCGGTGAAGATCAGGCATTGAGGACCCTTTTAACTATTTGTTGCGATAATGGCTTCATGAATTCTCTTCCAAGAACCTCCATCAACCTAATAAAATCAGATTTCTACCTTGTTGCTTGAAGGAACTTAAACCAGAGGGAGTAATCAATTTTAGCATAAACACAACATTGCAAAAAGCAAACATCTAGCAATTTAACTAATACGTATCGACTTTGTCTCTAGGGCTGCCCACACTTGGCCTAATGCGTGCAGGCTTGTGCATCTTTCTTCAAATGGATGCAGCCTGTTTAGAGACAGTGCAAAGATGAGCCACCCAAATAATTGACGGTTAAAAGGGTATGTCATATCAGGAAAGGTTAAATGGCTTGACACTTTTTCAATCTAGAAAGGAGACCATCAAGAGGAGATCTAGAGGTGACCTTTAAGATTATGAAAGGATTTCGGGAACCCGAAAAGAGAGCATGTTCTTAGAAGCTACCTGCCAAGGAACGAGAGGAAATGGATACAAACTGTATAAACAGCGGTACAACCTGGTTTTTAGATAAATTTTATTCAGTTTCTTCAAATTTCTACCACACTACGCAAGAGGATTTGAGGCAGTGGACAATGATAGCACACAACATTTCACAAAAACGCGCATTTGGGGTTCCAACTATTACCATCCCTAGATACAAAGTTAGTCCACTTCTGCCGACTTTATGCCTTAGTTTTATGGACACGGTGTATTTTGATGCTCGTTTGGGTTAAACATACCCTGTTTATGAGGCATCACAAGTATGGTTAGAGGGAACTTTCCACTACTCGGGCCTTCGTCAAGCACCCAGAGATACTAGTGTCATCGTTCTCCTTCTGGGACCAGTGAGGATGTTCACCAGTATAAATCAGTGTATGCACATACGTGCATGCGTGTGAACACATTGTTATGGATGTGTGTACCATTGTGTATGCTTTTGCATATTTGTGCATGTATGCGTATGATGCAAGCACCTCTAGGAGTATGAAACAGTCGGTATTGAAGTTTGGACGTAGGTTTTCTGAGTAGGCAAAAGTGTTGGACTCAAGTCTGTTCATTCTTCTTACCTGTTCGCATCATTCTTTTCAAATAAACGCTGAATTGGCCTCTATTTGATCCTACTAAACAGAAATCCTCTGCGTAAAGTTAGAAATTCAGAAGCTTTAGAAGGAAATTAAAAACACTCAAGCTCGATCGCGCAAGAAACTGGACGCTCGTCCTGTGACCTTACCTGATCTGACCAGAAAAACACTCAAAGATCTAAGTCAGACGTAAAATTTAATANGTATCGGGAAGTGTACACAAGACTGCGACAATTATTGGAACGTAAATTAAAAAATGCAAGAGATATCAAGTGCAACTACGGCTGTATCTATAGCTATAGCTATAGGTTACCGTTATTACGGTTCCGTCATTCTACCATCTCCATAGTAATAAACAACTCTACCAATGATATAACTAATGGAGAAATTAAGAGACAAAGGTAATACTCAAAGGGATAATTGTGCAACATGAGGAAATACTTAAGTGTGCTCAAGTTAGTATAATTATATTAACGGGAAAACTCACTTTACTGACAGTAAGATAACGTAACACATTCTTCATGAAAATAATTTTTTGTATAACATCTTTGTGTGGACTACACAAAATGCGATCTCATACAATAGGTTTTATTACAAATACCTGCTAAGAGTCTTAAGCTCTTTCCATTGTGGAACACTAGTTGTTTTCATCCGATCATCCTTCTCATAAAATTCCAACAAGAGATGTGAAGCGAACTTGTCCCAATCAACAAAACCATCACCGGTTATATCGATTTTATCAAACAAATCGCTATACTGAATTATTACTTAATTAAATAAAATGGAAATCAGTACTTCCTGGCGTGTTCCGCGGTTGAGTATCAGGCTCAATGCTTCAACAAATTGTTCTTTAGATAAACTCAGTTTGTCATCGTAACCTTTTCCTGGATACTTCACATTTTAAGAGACACGAAATGGAGATGCAAATGAACACCTACGGAAAATCCTTCCTGAAGTGCTTCCAAATCTCTCACATTGAGTTTTGATTCAACTTTCTGTTCTGTAGCGCTAAAACACAATATGCTACCAATAACCACAAACCTAGTCGTATGAGACTCTTTCGAAAATTTCGTGCCCAACGAAGGCATGTCGGAGTCTAACCAAAAAGTGGGAGTCGCTCTCGTTGATATAACAATTATATTTCATTGACCAGTTAAAACAAAATATTTGAAGTCTTGAAGTCTGGAGGTGACTCTCGGGTTCGAGGCTGGCGCCCAATGGTCCCAGATTATTGATGGTTTCTTGTTTTCTGTTCTTGGAAGATTCAACTGAAAAATCAGAGAAAACTGGAGGGGCAATATATCTTCTTGCCCGGGGAGGAGGCTATTCTGGCATCAATAATAATAAACGTAACAATGAGCTATAGTTAATGGGCAGGCATAGAATAACTAAGAAGGGATACATTAAAAAAATAATAAAAAGAAAATAATACAAATTTGTTTTTTATTTTTTTTGTTTTTGAATAATATATATAGCTTTTCATAGGAGGACTCAGGAGGAGGCAACCAGACCTAGATAATTATCAAGTCCAGACTTGAATGACGCTTTGCTTGTTGAAGAGGCTATCTCTTCTGCCAATGCGTTCCATTGCGAAATTGCCCTGAAGGTAACGAAGGATGTGCGAAGTGGGGTTCGCGGTTGAGGTTTGTATAGCTTTTTGCTATTGCCTCTTGTTCCACCCGTGGGGGCCAAAGTGAAGAATTTATCTACTAGGCCCGAGGAGAACAGGTGGTGTAGAAGAAATAAGTCACCTTTAATTCGCCTGATTTCCAGAGGATACAGATTAAGCTCCACTAGAAGTTCAGAATAGAGAAGATGTTGCATTCCAACCACCGCCTTAGTTGCCGCTCTTTGAACTCGTTCGAGAGCATCACGATCACAGATCAGGCCGGAATGAACAACTTGACTGCCATATTCTAGGAGGAGACGGATAAATGTGCCATAAATAAGTGAAAAGTCTTTCTTGGTGAAATGGGGGAAAGACCTCCTAAAAAGGTGAAGAACACGGAAGGCAGATTTACTGGCTAACTGGTTATGATATAAAAAAGAGAGATTACTATTTAAACAGAAGCCAAGGACCTTGTGCAGGTTGGTATGCTGAAGAGGTTGCGTACCACTTATATGAAACGAGACGGGAGGGGAGTTCCCAAAAGTCATGCCT
>UZAN01046622.1:2834-16375 GCA_900618425.1 Echinostoma caproni
TTACCATATATTGTAGGAAAAACTTTAATCAGACAGCGATCGCAATTGCCCACTGAGTTTTTACACACCTGTGTCCCTTCAGAACATTGTTACTTTTTCAACTCGAAAAGATGCTTCCTTGGATCACTTTTTCATTAACGAACCATCATTTTACCGTGCCTTCAAGCATGCACCAGTAAGCAATTCCGATCACTGTCTGCTTGAGGTTTTTCCTACAATATATGGTAAATGCAAGCAACAAATTCTATGAAAAAAAGATGCACGTAAGATACTTTTAGGACAAAATCACCTGACCAATTTGATGGAATTAAAATCCATGGCAGGCCGAATACTGCCAGGTTGCCCAGGCCAAGGCATGTGAGTTCTCTTGAAGACTCCACACCCGGAGCATTCGGTGAACGAAAGCCTGAACCACAAGGTAGCAGGGCGGTGTGCGAGAACCGCAATCCATTGAGGGCCGGTGTTCAGTTCATCGGATCATTCACCCTTTGGACGTGGCCAAACGTAAAAGATACCCAATACAACTTGATGCCCGGTCGAGCCGGTGACCACTCCCACAATCAGGAAGGTGTGGGTGTGGTTCATACACCTCATGGTTGGTTTGGAATTGGAGCTTTTGGCCAACTCCACTAGCTGAACTACTAGTGGTTCACCAACCCGGTTATAACCCTGGATATGTGCTTTCGTCCTCTTACTTCGGTGGGGAAAACACGCCCGCCACAGGAAGGCAGTGAGTAGGGCTTCCCCAGCAGAGGCCATTCGAGACGCTTGGTCATATGAGAGCATTTCGCGAGGTCCAGGGGATGGGTGACCAGCCGCGACCCTAGACACCTACTCCCAACTATACTGAGGCTTTCGGAGGCACCCGGCTGTCGAAGAAGGCCCTCATCTCATAAGGCAACAAGATACGTGTCTACAGCAGATGAAGCGTGAATTGAAAAGGTATGAAGCACTTGACAGCTGTTTCGACCTGGTTGGGTCTCATCAGCAACAGTCCAGTTCTTCCTAGCTTTTTATTTCACGCTTCGTTTGCTATATACCGGACGAAATTGGCGTTTGAAATTTTTTCATGTCCAACAAGAAAATCGATTTTCAAATTTTTGCAAGCACAGTTTCCCCGATCACAACTGTGCCCGCAATCTTTCTCCGCCTATGGTTCTGTTATTCCTGACCATATATTAATGGTCACATGAACTGCAGTGTGCATGTGTGCAGATGCGGTGGATTAATACAGGATACATCGTACGAACCTGTGTTTTTCGCCATTCACATTTTTTTGCTTCAAACGACTAACATGCGAAAGCTGTCGTGTTGTTAATTCCTCGGACGACAATTTGATTATTTCGGTTTTGTTTTTTGCTACTATGACTATTTAAGTAGTCGGCCTATGATTGGAGATTTCCGTCCACTTCACTATGCTGAATATCGAAGGTCAACTGAAGTAATTTCAACGTTGTGCGGTTATTTACTCAAATACCACTCTCTATCTTTCTATTTGTCTGAGTTTATAACTGTGAATTTCCGTTTCATGGGGTTGACAGAATGAAGATGCTATATGTCATTATTTATTGGTACCTTTGAATTCGTCTGTACTAGTCTATTATTACCCACAGCTAATTTTTTCCACACATACCTTGCTAGGGACGAGGGATGCAAATGGGAAGAAATCAACAATTGAAGATGCACATTTCGACAGTCTTATTTTAGTCGAAAATTGACGTCTACGACTTGCAGCATCTCAGTGCATTCAATTCTGGCGTTTGAGAGAGAGAGAGAGGGCCATGCTCAAATCCTTTTAATTATAAATGGGTGGTAGATTACTGGTATACTATCTATCCCGTGTTTATCAAAAAGTTACAGTTGAAAAACAGTATAGAACATTTTTTTGAAATTCGGAACAGCGTTCATGGAAATGCGTTCAATAGTTCCGGTATAAGAAAATAATTACCCATCATCCATACCTATTGTATTGTATTGTATTGTTATAAGTCGTGCAGGTATGAAGCCCACATTTCAGTTAAAAATATACAAGTTGATTCGAGACGGGAAAATGATGATAACATTAATGTAGGAGATTTAAATCCCAAAACTGTTAACAAAGTCAGTGAAAACCGTGCTTTGTTAACCAGAATACATGCTAATGAGGTTACTATAGAGTTACGATATATGTTTATTCGAGAGGGAACAACGATGTTGGAATCTAGTGGAAGGATGGGAACAACCGGAAGTTAGATCTGCCTGTAGCCAGTGGGAGGAGTTGATGAGAATCTTTTGTGGATACTTCGATAACTGCAATTTCATGCAAGATCACCTGATCTGTCCTCCTTGGATTTCATTCCGTTTAGATATCTGAAGCGATTAGTGTATTCTCGAAACCGGAGAACGGTTCCGCTGCTTAAGCAGAATACTGTGGCGCAAAGCGAATGTATGCCAACTGTGGAAGAAACTAGTTCCTTCCGATTTGGCTTTGCACGCAGCAGAATGGAAAACTTATGGAGTAACTATTGTAATGAGTTTAATTTTTTCCGTAATATTTTTTCTTTCGGAATTAGATCTCCCACATAGTCTGATCATCTAAGTCGAAAACAACCAGTTGGCAGAAAGGGAGTTTTGCGACGGCCTACGTTAGTGGATATTGTTGTCCGTTATATACACAAGTTCAAAATGTTATTATGATTATCTGTTTACCGAACTGTGACTTCGAAATATAGTGCGTGTATCTTAGACGAGTCAAGTGGTGGCCAAATGTCATAATGTCTTGAGCATTTTCCATTCCAAATTTCCCACATGGCGTACCGCTCCACAACTGATTCTCTTGTGGCGATTCTCTACCAACACTTAGGCAGCATCGGATTCGGAACCTATCCTCCTCCTGTGTCGGCCCGAAAATCACACGACTGACCGGGTTCATTTATCGATCGGTTGAATGGTTTAGCTGCAACAAAGGACCTAGTGCTTGCCCAGCTAACTCAAGCGAGTAACCACACCTTACCTACGGCTGTGAGTCTCAAGCAGGCCCAATGAAATTGGACTGCAGAGCAGGAGTACCATGAGCACACTGATTGACTGGACGTAATAAAAAGAGCATTAAAAAACGTACAAGCCGGTAATCAGACGGTCCCATGTTGGAGTAAGGGATTTTAACGGCCGCAGATCGCGGAATATGATCCAATCAGATCACAGAAAGGGTCAGAGGGAATTTGCTTGTGTTAAGGTCACGAAAGAGAGGGAAGATACGATGGTGAACGATGGAGCAATCGCACTATAATATACGACCGCTGGATTGCCACGTTGTGCGACAAGTGGTCTATGCCAACTCTCAGCTGAGCCGCCCTAACGTGCCACAGTTTCTCCTGGCCGTCGGCCGCAGTTTTTAATCTGGAGATGAGGGCGTCCTTTTCAGCAGCCAACACCATCTCTTCCAAAACAAGCAAATCTCTTCAGTCCGATACTAACCTTGTTTAATTTATCACAATCGATGCCATCGCCAGGATGAAGGTTTAATGGTCTAGGGCCCTTACTGAAAATGCTCGGATAAAATGATTATCTTTTTGTCATTTCTTGCAATTAGTGCATACTGGGCAAAAACCTCTGTCGATCTTATCGATTGCACATTATACTCTGTTCACTCACAGTGTAGCCAATACTCTCAGTAAACTTTCAACACGGAGCATTACATTTTGCGTCTCAGGTTCGGGATCCTCAGTTGGTACGACGGATTCACACTGTAAATGAGATCCAACCAGGCAGTTGGTGAATCATTCTGGATTTCCAGCTGACACTGCATTAATTCTGCACACAGCGGAATTCACCGTATGATGAAATTCATTTGTTTACTACAGTTGGTAAACTAGAATGTCAGCGCATTTCGTACTTCCCACGAGTACTATAAACCAAACCCATTATTCATAGAACAATTGGTCATTCTTGGTTCGATATACTGGAGAATGTTCAAACAATCACTGTTCTTTCCCATGCAACAAAGAAAATACACATTCACTAGCTCTGAAAAGTTCGAAAAGCTTTTAATATTACTTTACTACTTAAATGTTATTTCAGTAGATGAAATGGAAATTCGGATACTTTGACGTTGAGTTACTTTTTCGTACGAAGCAGTCAATTGGACCAGGTCAAGAAATCCGTGGTTGGGATTCACACAAAATGTGGTCTTCGTGGATGTAGGTGAAAATAACATAACGCCATTGTGAAATTTGGTGGACAACGAGTTTGGTTATAAGGTTTTCAATTATTTTGTACTTTAATTTCGTACGTGCGGTTTAAAATCCGATCGGAGACACATGAACAACTTCACTATTTTTAAAGTAGCGGGACTAGCACATTCCTCCCACTATCTTTGAAAGCAACGTACCTAGATTCGAAGTACTTCAACCTGAGTGAAAATTCCATTGATGTTAGTTCTTTTTGCATAAATGGTCGAGATCGGGATCATGGCTATCCCCAACTAGACATTTTACAGTCTCTTCTCTCACTGCGATACTCACACAAATTTGACTCATTTAGTAGGACTATCAGTTCGAAAAGCTCCCAGAATTGTGGTAGCATGCAGAGAAGATTTATCACAGGAAGCTGGGTGACCGATAGAGAATATGCACGCGACATGGTCATCAACTCAATCGCTGTTATCAGAGGCATAATTGTGGTGCATACAGTGAAGCAGGCTTCGGTGCTCACTGCTAAACACGTGTACGAATTTGATAGAAACAGGGGTGGGCCAGCTTGAAACACAATCAATCTGGTTAACATATGGTAGGCAGACTCGCCCTGCATATAAGGACCATGGAAAATTGTCACGTGGAAACAAATGACATCAATCACGTCAATTTAATCGATTAGCAGACATACCCTTGAGTGCCTACGATAACCGGCAACATGGAAGCCATTACAGAACGTTATCGACGTTTGTGAAGTTCATTCATTGAACTCCATCACCTGTCCTATTCTGAAGTACAAACAATTTGAACATGGAGCTAGACAACTCAGTCGCCTGCGAAAGATGCATCAAACCCAACGAAATTCACTTGAGCAAACCAGTCCCGTCGAGATTGTTCCGCAGGCACGGATTAACAAACAACCAAGGATTTTGCGCATGTTTGGTTGTTTCTTCAGAGTGCTGATGCGAAGCAACACAGGAACACTCCTGGCTGATCAGTCGAACCAGCTTCATCCAGAAGTTATTATCTCCAAGAAAGACTTGGGTCACTTTAGTGGACAACGCTAGTGGTCACGGATACCAAGAGGACAAGTGAAACCCCACCTAGTTAGGTAGGATACTATTTTGTCATCATAACCCATAAAGATGCCAACTCAGATCAGTTCGTAAACCTTAATGTACAGGAGATGAAATTAAGACCTCAACTCTTCGATAACGCCTTTAAGAACAGTTTCTTCATAATGGTAAACGTAGTGGGTGCAACAACCTGGCGGTTTTTGACCCTTGCTTGGGCGCGTCGGCAGTGCGTATTTTGCATGGAGCTGAGGCACAGAACGGAATGTTGGAAGAAGCGATCCTACAATGTTGTAGAATTAGCAATGGGAGGTGCACTACCTCCAGCGGTTCATGGGAAACCAATGATTGTTAATGCATGTGAATGAAGAACTTTGAGACTCGAGTGACAATAAAGTCGGACTGATTGAAAGCAATTGTGACTGGGCATAATAGTAGGAACAACCGATTATTATCCGCTCACAGTTTAGTTTGATCGATGTAGTATACAATCTAATTATCCATTTTATTATACAACAGTGTTGGGTGCTAGTAAAAGGTGTAAACCCTGATTCCGATGACAGTAAACAATGACTAATCATGCGCATCATCACATTCAGTTTCAAATCCACAGCAGAAATGACATCAAAGACATCGAAATATCCGCAAAATCAAACTCGCCCAAAACCGGCCAGACAATTGCAGGACAATAAAAACGCCGGGAATGTTAGCGGACTGTCATTGAGACTTGGCCGATTGCATTGTGGTTAGCTGAACACCATTTTTTCAATATTTGCTTGTTTATTGAGTTATTAGTAGGTGCAACTGAGTCGTACGCGAAAATAGATTGGATTGCATTGACCATCAACTGAAGAGTAAAGAGCAGTGCGAGCAAAAGTGAAATGAAAATATTGGGGAAGGCGTTTTTTAAATGAGTGCTGCTTGTGAAAAATCATCCCCCGCCGCCTGACAGGCCGTCCACACCAATCGGGAGCAGCAATAGCTAAGGAAACAAGTCTTAGCACCACCAGCGGTACGCACAATCTGAAGGACAATGGAAATAACTGCCACCGCACGTTTCAGATATCGAAGAACTTAAGCAGACACGAGCAACGGTTGGATCCCTCAAAAGAGACCACTAAAGAATACGGCAAAAACGGAAATCAGTTTGTAGCAAAGCACATAAGAAACGTATATAAATGTCACATGATAAGACAGGGCAGTAGGAAGAAACGTTTGGAGCTGAGACGATGCGGTGAAGATGCTGATGATGACAGGGATGATGATGATGATGATGATGATGATGATGATGATGATGATGATGATGATGATGATGATGATGATGATGATGATGANTGATGATGATGATGATAATAATGATGATGATAGGGATGCTGATGTGGAGGTTCAATCGTCCGTATGTTCAGTGGAAAAAACAGGAACGTAATTCAAGGTCATGAGCACCAGAATGCCCGTTTGGAGGGTGAAATAAAGGATGATGTTTGCACATGTGAGAGACTTGGAAAAGATGAATCAAGTGGAAATCTGGTGAGGGGATAGCTGCGAACTGCATGTACAAACATGTAATTGGTCAATGGTTTTCATTCTGTTTGGGAAAAGATTTATATACATGGGAATGGGTTCATGAGGATGTGTATTACACTACATGAATTGATGATACCGCTGGGAAACAAAGAACAAAGTGGCGAATTGGGGGAGGCACCATTGCACAGCATCCAGCTAGAGCGGTGATCTGGAAAAGTAATAGAAATCAGAGTACTATGCAGTAACAATATCAGAACAAATGTAAGCAGTAACAATGATAACGAAAATTTGGGTTCTACTCTGGGAATTTTAGCGACTAGTTTTGAACGAAATCTGATACCATTCAATAGCAAAAAATTGATATTTATGTATTGATTACGAGTTTTAGCTTTCTATATTGAGTAGACAACCAAACAGTTTGTTTGAGATGGAGTTGTGGCCAATAAAAGTCTGCTGAGGAACTGATGGAACTTAGTCGGTAGAGATAGCGCTTCAATATGCCATCTGCAGAATCATGTATCCATGACCCAACACCTGACTATGATCGTGTATAAAAGTTGTTTGGGGAATTTAGTAGAAATTTTCGTTTGTGATAGAATTTAATGCAGTTTAGACCATCACTGACCAGAATTTTACACATTTATCATTTCTAGCAATTGCTATGGTGCACAACTTGGCAAACTGGCGACTAGCGAAGTCCACGGGCATTATACGGTTACTTTACTTTACTTCACTTTACTGTGACGGGCTCCTTGGAAAGGATAAGTCGGCTTCAGACATGATCATCATCTTGAAGTTCCTTGGGAGTTTGGTACGAGAGACGGCCCCAGCGTCACTCGGCGTCTTTCATTTTGAGAGTGCACCTCTAGGCTTTGCACAACCAATTGCGAACTGCAAGGCAACAGGAAGTAATCCCTCACCTCGGAAGTGACGGGGTCAATTACTTTCGTCTTAAAAGGCTAGTCACATCGACCTTTGTCAAGACACCGTTATTGGGCTTATGCGGTTTTTAAATAGGGACCAGGTAACCAGCTTGAAAGTCACCACATCCTGGTTGTGCCGCCGCTGTTTGTTCGCGACTGCTTATTTGTTGTGGTAGGTTACTAAGTCACTGATACTGTAGTCACCAGAAGTTTTGCAGCGTCAAGGAAACTCAATCTTTACCATTTATCCCGATAAATGTAGTCAGGATAGCCCGCTATCCCATGGCAAACTGAAAAGTGCATCGAATAACTTCAAGGATGCGAGAACTAAATTTAACTCGAGTAATGGTATGCTATGAAATTGCAGTGTGCAGTCCAAAGATTCGCTTTGAGTCAAATACAAACGTGGGTATTTAGCGTAGTAAATCACTGTGCGTTCAATTTCGGTGGAGAATATAATCTGCAGAATCGCGACTTGTTCATAACTGAAGATGATGGTTTTTAACACATCCAAAATCCCGTGATGTTGATTTGAAAGACAATAACCCTTCACTTTCACGCACCAGTTCTTATGTTACGTGTAAGCTACTCGTCTGGTGAACTACTGAAAAAGTTAATAGGAAACGCCAACGTATGAGATAACCGAGATATGGACATATAATGCAGGCTAAATGTGTGTAAATTCGACAGATGCACGAGTCTAAATGTTGCAATAGTCCATCCAGAAAAAAGACTAACTATTAATTAGATGTAGAAAACGGTGTTCGCGAAATTTCTTTTTCGATATATTGCATCAGGCGCTTACATATAAGGTGATCATAGTACAGATATCTGACTGGCCGGTTAAAACTCAGTTAAGAACGCCGACAGAGGTAAACAGGTGGAGCAAACAGCTTTGACAAAGCTAGTGATAGTCGTAGTGGAGGGGATGAGAGGACAAAGGTCAAATGGAAAACGTTAGAGAGATGAGCAGCTTAAAATGAAGGTTGTGAGCTAAGACGAGAGAGCAGAGGTGAATTTACCTAAGTTACAGTAGAAACTATATGTCATGTATAGCAAATGATGTAATCAGGGAGGGACACTGGAGACAAAAATGAAATAACTAATCATAAATAATTAGATAAACCACGAGGTACGCAACCGATAAGATTAACACGACCTACATATCCAAGTCCATCGGTAAGGGTTTTCGCAACTCAACATGTTTCATTTTCAGTTTGTACAACTATTAACCATGCACCTTCGTGCGGCGATTTTGGTTGCTGTCTTTTGACTGCCCAGTCCATTATGACGAGACTGCATCTTGACGTGGTGTGACGGCTTGCGTGCCTCCATGATCCTACGAGCAACACAGGATGGCTTTCTACAGCCGTAGTTCCAATCATGCCTGAAAGGTCAGACGAAACTCAGCCTCACAAAGCCAGTTTCCTGGGCACCTCCTGGCTTCCTTCTTCTATCCACATCCACCCCTGGAGAGGTCACTCCAGCAAATAAACACGGTGAGGGGTAGTGTACCGGTCAAAAAAAACCCGCTAGATAGACGTAGGAGCGGGGTACCTGGGGCTTCCTATCGACGGTGGAAGAAGTCTTCGTACTTCATTGGACAGCTACCGTCCGCCCAGGCTGAGCAGCCCCCAGCCAATAAGGTGCTGTCCCGTACACGTTCCGCTTGTCTCATTGGGTGCATGAGGCTAAGGGCCGATCCCCAAAAGCGGACCGACAATCAACGCACCAGCGAACACAATTAGTTGAAATTCAAAGGCCTTGCGTGACAGGTCTCAAGAAGCTCCCACACGAGTGCTTCGTTCATGCTCCCGAGTTGGATTTCCGCCCCCCTACCTTGTGGGTCAGACTCTTGAGTCAAAAACTTCGGTTAGGGTTCCCAAAGAAAAACCCGTTTGTCGGTGTGGGCCACCGCGAAGTATGCCGTACCATAAAGTTATAGGCACCCATTTGGAAAACCATCTTTTTCATCTGTCTAGTTTTTCTTCTCAATCCCAAATAATTCCAAGTACCTCCTGTTTACGAGACCCATCAGATATCACTCAGTGTTCTGACTAATAAGGTTCTCCTGCTTAGTGGCTGGACACCCTAGCAATTCCCGTCCATCAAACCCGAATGCATACACAACTTACAAATAATTCCATACTGCATTGATCGTCGCGCAGGATAATCAGGACCGCGCTGCCCATTGCATCGAGCGGGGGGGGGGAGGTAGTAAAAATTGGGCTACTGCTCAGATATCCCAACCTTTGTTCACCACAAAATAGATTGCAGATTCTGAAGCCTCGTCAAACACTGAATCTGGGGGTCTTCAACTTGAGGACCCTGATGCAGCTAGATCAACAAGCTCATCTGGTGCGCACAATGGAGTCGTTATGAATCGATATTTGATACGTGTCGGAAACTCGAATCCAGGATCCTACTTCTATAAGCCACTTGAGCGCGCCAGATTTGCCTTCGAGATACGTTCTTCGCACATCAGGCGACGGTGAAGCCCGTTCAGTTGGTCAGCGCGAGGTAGTTATTGTACTCAGTAACAGGGCTGAGTCCTCTCTTATAGGTTGGATCCCCGTCTATAGTCGTTTATGTGCAGTGCGCCTCCGGGGTTCAATCAGCGTCCGGAACGGAAGCAACACCAAAAGGTGTTTGTTCATCGTTACAGCATATTCACCGACCAATTGCAGTTCTGATACCCAAAGGGAAGCTTTCTACGAGGAACTCACAGATTTCATTCGGATGAGTCGAAGCTCCGACATAGTTGTACTTGCAGGTGATTTTAAGGCGCAGGTTGGAAAACTGAGCGCATCAGAAGCGGTAGCTGTGCTTTGCCCTGCCAACGAACAGATAACGGCGATCGACTTCCTCAGTTCTGCGCAGACCATCATCTGTTTCTATCAAGCACCAACTTCCGACACAGCTCTTGACGGACGGCTACGGGGCGCTCTAGTTCAACTGGTAGGCTAACTCAAATCGACAACATCGCAGTAAGTTACCGTTGGCGTGGCTCAGTGTAAAATTGCAGATCCTATTGGATCACCTGCGCCGAATCTGACCACGCACTAGTTCTGATGCAGTTCACTCCCCGAAAGACTGGTAAGCGACAAAGCCAGCAATCTCGGATAGCTCACCAACGACTATCTGTTCCAGCAGTTCATACACTCTATGAGTCAGAGCTAGTGCGTAAGCTAAGTGCGCTTCAGCATGGTGATGTAGACGAGCAGTGGGATCAGATTAGGCGAGTAATGCGTTCCGCAGCGAATGTTGCTTGTGGGTCTGAGCCTCAAAAGCCGTTGGAGGCATTGGATATCTCAGAAGTCAGTAGCCCTGATGGGAAAAAACAACAAATCCCGACCCGCCAGGATGAAAACAGAGTTAGGTGAGATCTATAATTTCAGCTCACGAAGAACCTGAAGAAGGACCGTGAGAACTGGTGGGCAACAATAGCCAGTGAAATAAAAGTAGCAGCTGCATCAGGGAATATTCAAAGACTGTTCCCACTGATACGCAATACGGGAGGTCGGCGAACCCCAGTTAGTGAAACAGTCTGTGATAAGATGGGACAAGCTATTCACAATAGGGAGCAACGAGTTGATCGCTGGACAGAATACTTCAGCGAACAGTTCAACTGGCCTACCGTTAACCAGGTTGCCTCATCCGCAGCTGAAGCTCCGTGAGCAGTGTCATGCGATCCTCCAACGGAAGCAGAAGTTCAGTCTTGCATTCAAGCTCCCGCCCACTCTTTTCAGGATGGGCGGTGATAACCTCGTAAGCTTTATTACTCTCTTACTGTGCAACATTTGGACGCAAGAACGCATTCCCTCATCTTGGGGTGAATCACCGATCGTTCCCATTTTCAAGAAAGGATCTCGCAACGATTGCGCAAACCACCGCGGGATAAGTTTGATCCCGATCGTCACCAAAGTGCTAGCCTCGGTTATAATTCGACGTCTGACTCCTCTGAGAGAAATCAACATCTGTGAATAGCAAGCCGGATTCCGGCCTGGATGGGGATGTATTGATCAATTTTTTACGTTAGTACAGGTCCTTGAGCTGCGTCACACCCACCGCCAACCAACTATCGCAGTGTTCCTTGACCTGAAAGGGGCCTTCCACTCGGTTGGTTGCGAAGCTCTGATTGGCTCCATTCTTCGAAAAAGAACGCCCCAGAAGTACGTTAACCTACTGAGGTTACTATACTTGCATACCTCTGGTGGAGTAATTGTCCATGATAAACTAAGTAGGCCATTCGTCACCAACAGCGGCGTTCGTCAAGGATGCCCTCTCTCACCGTTCCTGTTCAACTTCGTCACAGGCGAAACACTGGAGAACGCACTGAGTAAACTCCAAAACGTATGTATCGAATAGGCAGGTGGAGAAAAGCTGTGCGCTTTATAATACGTCGATGATGTCTGTTCGAACGTATCGAGGACGCGCAAAGCACACTTGATAGACTAATAAGTGCAGTTGCCACAATCTGTGTGTGCTTTGAACATTCAAAGTGCTAAGTGATGCTGCAGGACTGGGTTTCGCATACTCCCGCTCCAAAACTAAACGGCCAGGAATTAGTTACGGTGGATTGCTTTTCTTACTTAGGTAGTTGCGTGACCAATGACCATTGCCCAGCAAAGGAGATAACCACCCGCATTTCCAAGGCTCGAGCAGCATAGGCAGTACTGGAACACCTTTGGCGTAGACGCGACGTTTCACTGAAGTTGAAAAATCGTGTATATTGTGCCACCGTTCGTTCTGTTCTGTTTTATGGTAGTGAGACCTTGAATTTACGAGTAGATATCCGTCGACTGGAAGTTTTCGATTATCGGTGTTTACGCAGTGTGGCCCACGTTGGATGGAGCGAACGGAGTAGTAACGTGGGGGTAAACCGCCGTGTTTGGGAGTCTATCAGGTATAAACCTAGCACACCGAATTCAGATTAGTAGACTTCGCTGGCTAGGGCACGTATTGCGTATGCCCAAGCATTGTCTGCGGCACTGCGCTTCATTCGCTGTTGCTGATCCGGGCTGGAGGAAACCGCGTGGAGGTCAACAGATGACGTGAAGACGGGGCGTGAAGAAATGCACAAAGCCACTAGGTAGAGTAGGTGCCTCTCGCCTTCCAGATTTGGATTTGAAAGACTCCACAACCGCTTGTATGGAGATATTGAAAGCTGTGGCAGCGAACTGACAGCAGTGGAGTTCTTGTTGTCATTGCTTATCAGACCGGAATGCTTGAAACGGTATGTATGGAGAGTTCGATTGCGCACTGTGTATGTTGACTGTGTAGGTTCACCTTCTTCTCCCTCCCTCAAAATAGATCCAATCCTTGTCCACCTTTAATTTTACCACTAATCTTGTATACACTGCGAGTTTGGCAGAGATCAGTGAAATTCGCTTCACTGTATTTTGTTGTATGATGATAATGATGGTTTCCCGTTAATGAATGGACACCGGTGTTCTCACGCAGTGCACGGAAAACAAAAAAGTCATCACCATCTTCGACAAATTCTCAGTTTCTTGCATTTTCCGCTGAGTAAATTCTTTGTAGTTTTCCAACTGAGCAAACGTTTGCGTGGCCTGTTGATTCATCATGACGTGACTGGACCTTGACGTGGTGTGATGGCTTGCGTGCCTCCATGACCCTGCGAGCTACACAGGATGGCTCCTCACATCCGCAGATCCAATCATGCCTGAAAGGTCAATTGGTGGAGGCCAGACGAAGATCAGTCTTACAAGGCCAGCTGCTCGAGCACTTCCTGGCTTCCTTCTTCTATCCACACCCGCCCCTGGAGAGGTCACTCCAACGAATAAACACGGTGAGGGCATTTTACCGCTAAAAACACCCCACTAGAT
>UZAN01046623.1:4383-17435 GCA_900618425.1 Echinostoma caproni
CTGCATTGCATTAATTACTTACTTTTGTGCTACTGTTTCCTGATAGAGGACAATTTGGCTCCATGGATATCGAGGATCATTACTGCTCAGACGTGGCGGTTTGTGGCTAGCTCTGCGCAATTTGTGATCCAGTTCTTTCATTGCCGGACCCCATAGACTGACCGGAGGTCTCGCAGCTCAATGGTTCTCTCCACTTAGTTGGTCTCCGTTTCTAGCTGTCCACCTCAAAAAAATACCTACCAAGATAAGTATTAGGGTGGAGTGTTTGATAGATCAGCTCCGTCTCGGGTAGCCGTTGGATTTGGCTGACCCGTTACAGGGAAGCAGGCAGTTTGTCGACGACGCAGTACCGTCTTCTTCTCTAATGGATACCGCCGCACTAATTGCTTTTGCACAGTTTTTCGTAAGCATCATTGGTCAGCCACTTTGACCCTGGTGTTTTCGGTTTGCAGGGGCCACGTTTCGCATCTATAGATGAGTGCCTGGTGGATAGTGACACTGTGAACACGAACTTAGTACAGATTAATTTCGCTGCGAGTTCACAATGCCCATTGTAACTGGATCTCTCCTGGTATTGTCAATCTGTTGTACTACGTTGTTCCTCTCTCGGCTATTCGAAAGTTCGCTGAAAACTAGGTATTTGGGCAATGATGCACACTCGGTGAGCAGTAACTGTTGGACTGAGGACTCTGACCTGATTGGGAATAACTTGGCTTTCGATGTGTTCATCCCTAACTCGAAAAAACGATTTTGTCAAGGATTGACTGGTGTACTGCATTTTAGTCTCCTAGATCCACGATATTATTCGTGAACTCCATGTCCAATATGCAATTTTCCTGAGTTATCTGGACGCCAGGGTAGTTAGTCAGTGCCTGTATCATTCCTCAGTCGATGTCGTAGTTAAACAACATCCGGAGAAATGGGTCAGCCTTCTCCAACTCCGATAATGATTTTATATTTCGAAAATTCTTCGGCACCTATACGAAACCTCACGCTAGTAGTCTAGTAGTGTTGTCTCAGCAGCCTTCAGATGGTACCGGGTATCTCATCAGCTTTCATTGCGGCCCAGAGAGACTTGATTGATCGAGTCGAAACCTAGATTTTATAAATCAGGCTATTGTTGGTTTTTGGAACATAATGGTGCTCCAGGATTTGACGCCGTGTAAATACCTGATCCCTACAGTTTCTGGCATGGCGGAAACTCATTTGATTGGGACGCGAGCGTTGATCTCCTTTGACCGTCGATTTGATCTGTGTCCACTGGGTTCATCCGTTGGTGTGCTGTTTGCGGTGACCCAGTAGATGAAGATAGCATCCAACAACGCGCTTATCCGTTACCCAAGGTAGCAACGTTTATCCGGACCGATGCAAAGACCTTGAGGCTTGCAGTCCTGTAGATCTTGAAGCTTGTATGTGCAAGGACGTGATCCGTCCCATTCG
The DNA here is from genome assembly GCA_900618425.1 of Echinostoma caproni. Classification (NCBI taxonomy): domain Eukaryota; kingdom Metazoa; phylum Platyhelminthes; class Trematoda; order Plagiorchiida; family Echinostomatidae; genus Echinostoma; species Echinostoma caproni. The sequence goes on from UZAN01046623.1 coordinate 5,824, forward strand.
TGTTTTACGTCATTTCTCCGCTACACTTTCATTCACCTTCCACCGAAGCCCCAACGGGATTGCATTAGGTGCGCGACACAACCGACATAGGATTACGAAGATGCCCCTTAGGGTACTGAAAACGCGCATTGCAGACAAGCATTCTGTTGATGTCGACCAAACTGATCGGGTGATCCCCATTTTGGCAACTCTACCTAAGGCCAAATTTTCTGAAGATGTGTCGAGTAGATTCGTCTGTTACACAGGTGCAGGCGTTCCATTCTCATACGTATAGGGACAATTGATTGACTTTTGCAGACCGTGGTGGGATTTAGCTTTTATTCCTCAGTTACAATAATTGAGGCATGCATCGCAATCATCCTTATTTCCAAAGGAAACCCTTAAAAGCGTGATAAAGCGAGCTGTGAGAAAATAGGCTGCCACGGGCTCATAGTAATGTTTGCTTTGTTGCTTATTACGAGTGCCACAGCGTGTTTTACTGACCACTGTGGTGGAGCCAATAAAAGGCGTCCATTCTTGGGGCCCGATTAAGTTCGGATCACTTCCGACTGACAAGCGATACCTCTAGTAGTCCGGTAGCGTTTGTATTGCCATGCTTTGGCTGCCTATATCGAATAGCGTTCTCACATTCCAACAAGCCATTGGAGGATTCCAACTCGCTGACCTGTCCCTCACGGCGAGACTGCACCTCCATCACGACGAGACTGCATCTTGACGTGGTGTGTTGCCTCCATGACCCTGCGAGCTATACAAGATGGCTCCTCAGCCGCAGATCCAATCACACCTGAAAGGTCAATGGGTAGAGGCCAGACAAAGCTCAGTTTCACAAAGCCAGCTGCTTGGGCGCCTCCTGGCTTCCTTTGACCAACCTCTCTCGCGCATGGAGAGGTCACTCCAACAAAAAAGCACAAGAGGAGGGGCAGTTTATCGGTCAAAAAAACCCCGCTAGGTGAACGCAGGAGCGGGGTACCTGGTGCTTCCTCCTGACTGTGGGAGAAGTATTCGCACTTCACTGGACAGCCACCACCCGCCTAAGCTGCTCAGCCCCCTGTCAATAAAGTGCTGTTCCGTCCACGTTCCGCTCGTCTCATTGGGTGCATGAGGCAAGGGCCGATCCCGAAAAGCGGACGGACAATCAACACACCAGCGAACAACAAACTTAACGGAAATTCAAAGGGATTGCGTGACAGGTCTGTAGAAGCACCCACACTGATGCTTCGTTCACGCTCCCGCGTTGGATTTAGCTCCAATGCCTTGTGGGTCAGACTTTTGAGTTGCAGTCTCCGGTTAGTGTTCTCAAAGAAAACCCCCTTTGTCGGTGTGGGTTACCGCGAAGTATGCCGTGCCCCAAAGTCTTTGGTACCCATTTGGAAAACCCCCTTTCTCAACTATCCACTTCCTCTCCTCACTCACAAACCTTTTGAGATGCATCGGGTTTGCACCATACATGGGATATCACTCAGCGTTCGACAAATGAGGTCAACCAGTCAGAAGCTATCAGATTTTTAAAACCAAAATCTCGTTTTCACTTAATAGCATGTAATGTCCGCACACTCTACCAGATGGGTCAACAAGCTGCTATAGCTAAAACCCTTGAAACCTTCCATTTAGATGTGTGTTGTGTCTCTAAAACACGCATACAAGACCCTACTTCAATCATCAACTTGCGATCTCCATATCTAGCTTCGTCCTCCGTGTGTCAGGCGATTCGGTATCCGAAGCTCTCAGTGTTGCCGGTGCCGGAATTGCGCTGTCAAGGCCCAGCGTTCATTTTTCTACTGGATCCCGCTTAGTATCCGATTTTGAACTCAACCATCATCCGGAGAACTCACTGAACACTGGATGACATTCAAGGAAGCGATTCAAATGTCAGTCAAAACAACCGCAGATTCTGGCGCACGATCAAATCAAAATCGACGGATCTCCCCGACTTTAGTTGCCGTGCTGGACGCTCGCAAAGCCATTCCTTCGGATTCAAAATACGATAAAGCGCACAAATCCCTCAAACGCCGGCTCATCAAGAGTCTGAGGAATGATCGCGAGAAGTGGTGGGTAGGAAAGTGTAAATAGATGGAGAAGGCTGCGGTTATCGGTAATAGTCGCAATCTTTTTCGTTTAATTAGGAGTATAGGTCCGAGAGAAGTAGGTGTAAGTGAGATAATTAAGGAGCCTGACGGCACTGATTCAAATTCAGGAACGTGGTCTTGAACGTTGGACAGAACATTTTAAGGCACAGTTCAGCTGATCCCCTTCGACACAAGACCTCCCCCACCCGGTTTAGCTGTGCAAATATTGCCAGTTGACATCAGTCCTCCATTGGAAATGGACGTTACCCGGGAAATAAGTTACCTTAAAAGGTTTAAGGCTTCCGGCCTGGACCGGCTGCCTCCATCGACTTTTTAAGGCTGAAGGTTCAGCCGTGGTTTTGAAGCTAACAAAACTCCAGGGCTCAGTGTGGGAGAGGGAAGAGGTTCCAACGGAATGGTGTGAATCCGTGGTCATACCGATTTACAAGAAAGGTGACAGATCCTCTCGTGAAAACCACAAAGGAATTAGTTTAATCAACATTGCATCATAACTTCTCGCTGGTTATGCTCCTTCGATTGTGTGTCGCACGTGACCAGTGCTCGCGTGAGAACCAGGCTGTTTTAGACCGGATCGAGGTTGTATCGACCACATCTTCACACTCGCCAAATTCTAGAACACAGACAATCCTTTCGTAGACCCACCATTAATGTTTTCCCCGATCTGAAAGTGGTTTTTGACTTAGTCGACCGCTCCAAACTATTATGGAACGTTTTTTATAAAGATTATTGTACCATGATTTGCTTGGCACAGTCTGTGTCCTCCGACAAGTGTGAAATATAATAATAATCCAAACTATGGTGCTGCCTCACTGTAAAGAGTGTGTTCAATATTAAAATCCCTTGTATGAGTATTCGAAGCCGAGCCCGAGCTTACGGCAACTTTTCACTCGAGTTCACTACAGGAAGTGGTGTTCGACAGGGTTGCCCTCTCTCTCAGTTTCTATTTAACTTCGTGATAGATTTGATTCTTGTAACAACCCTATTCTCATTCGAGAATAGCGGCATCGATTTGCTCCCAGGTGGCAGACTGCCTAATCTGGAGTATGCAGACGACATTGTGCTACTAAGTGAAGATCCCAGCAAGTTTCAAACTTTTCTGGATAGTTTGAGTGTTAGTGTATCCATGTTCGTTATGCGCTTTGCACCTTCAAAGTGTAAAATGATGCTCTAAGATTGGGTTGATTCAGTCCCCAACCTCAACCTCACTGGGATGAAGTAGTAGAGGAAGTAGAGAAATTTCTTTAATTGGGCAGCTATATCTCACCTGGCGGATGCATCACAGATGAAGTGTCAGCTCGCATACAGAACGCTCGTTTGGCATTTGCTAACTAGAGATATCTGTGGCACCGTCGCGACATCCGGCTGTCTGTTTAGGATCGAGTATATCGTGCGGCAGTTCTGCCAGTTCTGCTCTACGGTGCAAGGACTTAGCCACTACCGGAATAGGATAAAAATAGATTGTCGGTGTTCGTACACTGCTGTCTACGTCGCATTGCACGAGTCTGGTGGGTTAACCGGACGGGCAATACTGAGGTTAGGCGCAGAGTTTTGGGTAACCGTGGTCGTCCACTAGAGCAAGTATTTGGCCTCCGCAGATTACGTTTGTTGAGGCATGTATTACGCATGTCACCAAATAGGTTGCCACGGCGAGCGATGTTTGCCGAGGTAGATAGCGGTTGCAAAAAGGTCAAGGGTGGTCAAACTAAGACCTGGCATAAGGATATGAAAACCCTGACCAGGAGACTGAGTCACATAGGTCCCGTTAGACTCCCTGATTGGGGACGTCGGGAAGGTGGGAACTGATGGTTAGACAGTGATATGGCTGGGTGACTTGAATAGTGGCGTTCGTGTATCTTGACCATTTCTCTGCAACAATACTCCATTGAAATTCTAAATTTTCTGTTTGATCCTACTTTCTACCTTGCCTGTCTTTCTCCTAATGTTCATCCAAATGGGCAGCTAAAAGACAGGAACAAAAACCGGCTTACGGAAGTGCATGATTAACGATTGTACACACTGAAACTGAACCACTAATCTATATGAGTTCTCTATTTTCCACTTGAATTCGCTTTCAACATTCAAATCTTCATTCTGCTCTTTTATCCAAATGGGCGGCCAAAAGACAGCAACCAACTCCGGCCCACAAAAGTCCATGGTTAATGGTTGTAAAAAGTGAAACTGAAACTGATCATGAGTAGTTTGAAATCGGGACTTACTAACTTTTCAACTCGAACCGGCTGCTGACGGTACGTCAACGCGGTTATGTCGCAGAAGGTTGACTTCTCAACATCGCCTCAATGCGAATCAAAATAACGGACTTATCGCACAGTTTCTATCATGTGAGTGATATCATAAGAAGTAAAGTAATAAAAAATATATGCCTATCCAGTTAGCAGTCGAACTTATTATTTTGTGATGTTTCAAAATGCATTATTGAATTTGCTAGGCGAAGGCCATGCAGTAGTATATGCGCGGAAGTATGTCATGATTTATATAGCTTACGGTCAAGTAATGTAGTTTGCTCAGCGAAAGTGAATTCACCAGTTACCATCAGTGTGAATCTTCCTTCTTTCTTTGAATTTCATTTCCCTGTGTATTCCAGAGCGACGAATCGACCCAGCAACTCAAAGAATTTACTTTGTGAACCACATCAGCAAAATAACTCAATGGGAAGATCCTCGAGAACGTGGCATGGATGAAACACAACCCCTTCCACCTGGATGGGAAAAGCGGTATACCCCCCAGGGACAACGGTTTTTCATTGATCACAACACGAGAACAACAACGTTTATCGATCCACGCACTGGACAACACGCGGGGTGAGTGAACCTAAAGGTTCTCTTTCCGATTGCAGTAGATTTAATAGTTTTTAATCGCTTCAACTAAATATTTACTTTATCTTTGAGCTTACTAGGTTTTTCGCGACCCGTGCCATTTTAGATTTCGTCAATTTGTTTCCTTTGTCCAGGTATGGCCTGAGGTGAATCCAAAATACGTGATCGCATCCCATATGTCAAATTTCTTATCTCTCTTTGTGCCATCATTTCTGGCAAGCACACACCCGATTTATGTATACAAACTCTTGAGGAATTCTTATAATCTATTTTACACATGATCCCATTTGGTTAGGATCTTGAAAGTGTCGTTTTGAGGCAGTATATGCATGAAAACACCAGTTATTCAGCCAGTTCCTTTACTGGTTTCCTCTCTAGTAATACAGTGGTATACATACACTTATTTATTTATGATTACGACAACCGATCTCCAAACGTTCGTCAACGTGATTATTTCATGTGAGTAATTGAGTATTTGATTCAACTTCAAAGGTGAATTCGTCGTGTATACAGCAAATGAAGCGTAAACTGAAAAGCTAGGAAGCATTGGACAGCTCCTTCGACCTGGTTGGGTCTCATCAGCAGTGCGAATCCATCAACCCCACTGGGGATCGAACCCGGAACCTCATGGGCAGAACGCAAGCATGCTACCCACTGGGCCACCGAGCAGCTGATCAGACCGTTTTTCATTTTCTATTTACACGATATAGCACAACCCATCCTTGCGGTCGTGTTGCTGGCAACGGACCTCGCTCATCTCATCACTAGCCTCCGGGTTATGACTCAGTCTGTGGCCCGCAACAAGTTGGCAAAGATGGGTTGTTCTATATCGTGTAAATGTGAAAGGAAAAACGGTCTGATCAGTTACCCGGTAACTGAGTGGGTAGAATGCTTGCGTTCTGCCACTGAGGTTCCGGGTTCGATCCTCAGTTAGGTCGATGGATTCGCACTGTCGATGAGACCCAACCAGGTCGAAGCAGCTATCCAGTGCCTCCTAGTTTTTCAGTTCATGCTGCATTTGCTGTATACACGACAAATTCACGTTTGAAACGTGATTATTCATTGATCAATGTGTAGAATCGATTATGCGACTAATAAACTTGGTGATGTTGGTTACATGCAAATGTCTTTTTGATCCATGATTATAAATATTAATATGGGCTGATAATCTTTTATACTTCATCTTCACACGCAGTCCTCAGTTCATCCAGCTAACTATACACTGGGGAACGGTGGTAACACACATAACTTCCATGAGATAGATCCAAAGTTCAAAGCACGGGCGGGATGATGAGTTTGCACTGCTGCTGACCTCCAAGGAGAGCGATACTCCTGTCCCGCTTGTCCGAAGTGTATGGTTGACTGAATGAACTGGGGATTGTGTATGAAGATGGCTTTGGTAGTATGGTCAGTCTGTATCAAGATAACTTATCTCACACTACTGCTCCCAAGTAACTATGAGTTGAATCCGAATAATAAATACTCTTGAAATCCTGGTTCCGTTTATCCTGGTACAACTTTCTGTTTGTGACCTTTTCGCTTCATCGTATCGTTTGTCGGCCAGACAGGTAATCGAAAGGTAGCAACTAAAACGCGTGCACTTGTCTAAGGTTTTGCATCGTTGTACAAACTGTAATTTACTTCGCTCAGCTACACAAAAGCAGAAATTCTCAGAAAAATAGATAATGAGCCGCATAGTTTTTTCTTCAGGATTCTTTTGGTCTAAATCAGTACTGCTAGACACATTTTTGTGTGATGAATAGGAGACGGGGCGAATCTCCGAGACACGAGAAATTGCCGATCGCTCATAGGAATCGGCAACAGAAGCTCCAGGACTTGGACTGGCGAATCACATAAGGTACGGCGTGGTATTGAGCCGAACGACAGCGAGGTTGCCTACCACCACAAATGGGTGGTGGAGGCAGGTTTTGAACTCCGAACCCTTGGATTCAAAGCACGTCGATGGCAGTAACTTAACCCGCTTGACCACCACCACTCTAGATAACGGCACTTCGCACCGTAACTTTAGTAACATAAACCGACCCACTTCATGTGTATACACTTTTTCTTCCACACTTCCTTCTTTAGTTAGTTTTCACTGAGTTGCGCATTTTTTTTACTTGACCCCGTTTGTTCACTCGTTGCTTACCCCAAATTACTCATGCGAAATAGTTTCGCAGAAAATGACATACAAGCGGTTGCTGAACGTTACCTAAAGGTCTGATAATGATGACCAAACCCGAGTAAACAGGTGGTTCATATAATGCTGCCTACTTTAGTAGTTTGTGTCACAACTGGTGAAGTGCTGAAGGTTGGATTCATTAAACGATCGATCAGGTTGTTGTGTAATGCAAAAATTTTGCGATTCCTTGGAATTCATACATTTTACAAATCGCCCTTAGATCGGGCGATTCAAGAATCGGGAAACAAACTGAGGTGTAAAAAGAATTCGACTGTGGTTCATTTGCACTGTAATTCAGTGTAATTGGGTCAGACGAACCCATTAGTCTTTCACTGAATCGATTCGGTCCAAATAAAATGTTCTTCATGTTTTCACAGTTCACGTGACTTGGTTTTTGCTCTAGGGGATTACAATGTTTGAGTTTTTCGCATGTTTCACGAAGACCGGAACCTGTAGTGCTCAACCAGGCCAAATATTTATACATTTTTCACTATCTCTTATGTCCATCTTACAAGAAATGAGACCTGCAAATTGTCTTTCTCGATCAACAAAAGATCAGAACGAATTGGCTTGCGCTCCTTCCGCAGGTGCACACGCGTTTCCCCTTATGAGTTGTGATTATGTTTTGTCGTTTAACCCAGTTTCTTCGAATTAGAGTGTAAGTGAACCACAGTCTCGTTTTTTTTGCTCCACAGTGTGTTACCCAACTCTTCAGGCACCTGGTAACTCGATTAGTCTGGTCGTAAACCACTTGATCCTGATCGGTAATATTTGTATCATATCTAACATCCACTCATGCAGCTGATTGTGCTTATGCCGTTAGATCTCGCTGTTCGATATGCCTGTGGGTCTCTTATAATCTTGACAATTGTTCCATTCGTTAGGGCCTGATATCCACGATTTTCAACTCACTGTCATTATATGACTAATGTTGAAATGTGAAAAGATCAGTGCTATCGGTGTGGCCTCGTAGCTCAGCTGATAGAGCGTGCACTGCGCCAAAGCGTAGATGGCTTCCATGCGTGGGTTCGAATTCCACCGAGACTACTGTGCTTTTCACAATTTCAAGATAATACTTCAGTCTTCGAAACAACAATTTTAATAATGTTTAATTGTTCGTTGTGAACTCAACCAGATTGTCTCACACAAGGCTACTTTGATGGATAAGTTTCTCTATGAGCATTTTCAGTCACGGTTCTGATATCCCATTTTTACTGAATTCCCCAGCTGATGTTTATGTCAAATCAGACAATAAATTGGCAGTGTTTTGAACCGTTTTATTTTCACTCAACATGTTAGCACGACCAGCAGCAATCTGAGTTACTCACTGAAATCTGACTGGATATGCGCCAGGGTGTTTGGAGCACTTACCGTTTGAGCGATAGACGAGTGACACCCAGCAAAGATTTCTCCATGTTTACTTTTGACACAAGCTCCAACTGTTCATCTTGCCTCGTAGCTTTCGTATTTTGTGCACCGCTGCCGTTTCACGTTAGAACAGGAATGCTCAATACGCTAGGTAGATTGTATAATCGTTACGAACTGCTGTGTCTCGATACTTAAAGAAGTTTCAATGCATATAATTACACGGAATCAATGGTTTGATTTTGGCTCTACTTCGGCCTCATTGAGCACGACTAATTAATCGGGAAAATGGAGATGTGTGTCGGTGCCAAAGGGTACCGGATTTTCAGTACTGACAGCTATTTCCCGCTACTTCCAGCATTATCCTACGGAGCCGGAGAGGAATTCGTCGCCAATTAAATCGAAGAAGGTTAACAAAAAAATTTAGAGCATCACGGTTGGATTATCCTAGGGGTAATGGATAAGGGTTTGCAGTCCCGACTCGAATGTTCCCGGTTCGAGTCCTGTCAGAGACAAAAAGTACACACTGCTGAAGAATCTTAAACAGGACGAAATAGCTGTCCAGTGCCCTTTTTCGGTCATCACCAACATTTCCATAGCAGTTAACCGATTTCAAAAAGAAATTGAAAACTTTAAATTAATGTTTTGATGTCGTTTTTCTTTCTTGTAAATCCAACCGAGACCAGAACTTAACAATAAATGCTCTACGCACACACATATCTCCTTTGTCTTCATAGGTCACTTGGTAGTATGGGTGTCCCAATTCAGTACGAACGCAATTTCCGATCAAAGCTCGACTATTTTCGGGCATGTTGTGCTCTCGCACTGCTACCCGGTCAAACAAAGATCCTTGTTTCGCGTGATAACCTGATGGAGGATTCGTTTCAGCTCGTGAGTTTCTAATTTTTACGGTACTGTCACAAGTTTTCATCATATTCAGGTATCTATCATCATCCGCATGTAAATCACTGTAACCTAGTTAACCTCGGGTTAAGCCATGCTACCAGGCGCGTCTCCGGGTTGTGGATAGGGGGATACCTTCACCGAAGAAGCTTAGCTGTGAATAAGTTGTGGCATACCGCAACAAATAAGCAGTCGCGAACAAACAGCGGCGACACTATATTATAGCGAATGTCCATCAACACTTCCATTCGGTTAATGTGTCATTTTAACAGAAGGGGTTGTATTGAGTATCAATAGAGATGCACGAGCTACATCTCCGCGCACGTTTATCCTCTCACACTTTGCTTTGTGATTTCTTGTGTGACGTTATATCACCTGCTTGCTAAATTTCCCTTAGGAGGGGGAGTGATGTTGGGTGAACGTGTGATGGATTTCGACGATTTCCGGTGTTTAGATCAATGTGAGGCTACTAGCCCGCTCCAGATGATCCTTGCCACACACCATAAGGGTTTAAAAGTAATTATTGCTTTTGACTTTATGTGATGATTCAACGAGCATACCGCAAACGTTATCGGTAAAGCTATATTACTAGAACGAATGAAACAATTGAAAATATCACAGCTGAGAAAAAAATTCATGGTCCTGAATTCAATTCGGTTTTTAGAACCAATAACCATGCACTTTTTGCGGTGTTTTGGTTACTGTCTCATAACTACCCATTTAACTGGAGAAAAGAAAAGATTGGAATGTTTAGTCAGAGTGAAAATAGGGAATTAATGAAGGCTAAAATAGCAAAGACATTGACTAGATGTACGACACAGCCATGTCACTCAGTATCTCTAATAATCGATTATACTGATTCCGATGTCCCCATCTATCCCCAAACCAGGAAACCGGCCTATATGAGCACGCCTCTTCATGGATGGTCGTAGTCCAGTAGTTTACTAGCTGACGCCGGTGTGCTTTGGACCCTGCGATCTGAGGTTCGAGCCCTACCACCACCACCACCACCCAGCTTTGATGTCGTCCGTTTCAATACCAAGCCTAGCCTAACGGGGCCCTATGTGGTTCGCCACCCCAAGTCCCGGGGCTTAGGTCCCCTGTTTCCATCACTAAGTAGCGGATCCTCGTAGGGTTCTCCCCGTCTGCAGTTCATCACACTAATGTGTGTAATAGAAAAATGCCAGGTCTTAGTTTGACCACCCTTTACTTGTGCTGTAGCAAAGCTGTGTCCAAGCAGGGCCTCGAATTCCACAGAAACCACTGATCTTTTGGTGATCAACACAAACTGAAAAGAAATCGTCAAATTTGGTTAGTACTTTTTCCTATTTGAAACTTACCCCTTATTTCACTGGTTTATTTTCTCCATCATTTTTTCCCAGATTTCCCAGATGACCGTGGCCAGCTTGAGGAAGCGCTTGTCGATAACATTCCTACATGAAGAAGGATTGGACTACGGTGGTGTTGCCAGGTATGCCTTCATTTTTGCTAGCATCATTGATGAATAAGAGAAATCAAGAACTGTTGTTAATTTTTCTCGCAGTGTTAAGCGCTCTTCTGATTTGTCGCCATATTTCAGTTCAGTTCAGTTTTTGATCATGCACTTTCGTGCGCCCGTTTTGGTTGCTGTCTTTTGGTGCCCCATTTGAATAAAAGGGCAGAACAAAGATTGGAATATTGAAAGCAAATTCAAGCTGAAGATAGAGAATTCATATAGAATGTGTTAGGGTAATAATGAGTAAATGCACGAACGCCACTGTTTGCGACACCCAGCCATATCATACAGAGTCTCTAACCATCGGTGATCAGCATCCCGAGGTCCCTTTATTGTACTCACATACCTCCGGTCGTGTAAGGGTCTACAACGAACTAAGTAGGCTGCTCGTCACTAGCAGCGACGTTCGTCAAGGGTACCCTCTTTCACCGTAGACGAAATACTGGAGATCGCACTTACTGGTTTCCAAAACGTAAGTATTGAATGGACAGCTGGAGAAAAGCTGTGCGATTTGGAGTACGTTACTGACATCGTCTGTCTGTTCGAATGTATGGAGAACGAGCAAAGTGCACTTGATAGATTAACAAGTGCAGTGCCACATTCGATATGTGCTTTGCACCTTCAAAGTGCCAAGTACTGCTGCAGGACTGGGTTTCGTCTACTCCCACTCTGACACTAAATGGCCAGGATTTAGTTGTGGTGGATTACTTTTCCTACTTAGGTAGTTATGTGACCAATGACGGTAG